>JAQQSU010008007.1:0-13065 GCA_028627135.1 Pseudochirops cupreus | reverse complement strand
ATTATTATTGACTACATCCAACTGGAACTTGAAATACACAGGCACTGCAGTTGGGAGATCCATCCTGCCCTACCAAAAAGTGACATAGGAGAGAATAGACTGGGGGAGGGGGGAAACACTGGGATGGCTGTCTTAGGGTGGTGGGCGGGGTAAAGACGGGGAGAAAATATGTAACTCAAAAAAAAATTTAATAAAATAAATTTATTATTTAAAAAAAATACTATAACCAAAAAAGTAAACTAGAACAAGCTTTGAGTTAACCATTAGCCCAACAGGGACTAAGGCTCTGGTTTATCTCATTTAAGATTTTATTCACCTTTTTCCTCTTTGATAGCATGCAATAGTATGTTAAGTTCTCAGTCAGGTGCTATGCAGGTTACTCCTATACTGGAGCTGCCTCTCACATGTAGTGGAGGGGTTTTGTTTTGTAGCTTGAAAGGAAGCAAAATAGTTGCTTCTAGTCTATTCTAACTTGGCTCATCTCCAAAGAGACTTTAATTCCTTCCCAGTGGGGAAGCAGGAGGTTGAGTCCAGAAGCTTAGCCACTCTGCTTGCCTCAAAAAGAAGCACACCAGACTAGAATTACACCTATCTGCTCCCATAAATATTACTAAACTAGAGTGTAATTTTCAGGTCCAAGTTAAACTTACTATTTCTTAATGAGGAAAGGAAGACTCTAAGATCTATAGCCAAGGTTTGATCTCTTTCCAACAAATGCCACTTCCACAATGAACACACATGGCAATCAGCAAAGAAATCATTTCATCTAAGTTGATAGCAAAACAGAAATCAGAGAAAGTGTACATAGAATAATATGTACCAGACAATACAAAGTGAAGGAGCTCTCCCATTGAGAATGATGTTACTCAGCTCAACCATAAGAGAGTCCTAGATCTCACCCAAAAGGAAATTTCCTGAATTCTCTAGTTTAGCAGGTTGGGGATAGGGACATAATGGAGACTGCCAGTTCTTTTCATGTTGACTTCTTCCCAGAACCTTATTCTCCCTTTGGTGATCTGAAGTGGGGTTGGCATTGTACATCTTTTCAAATGAAGTTGGAAGCCAGAAGCACCCAAAGCAACTGCAGAGACTAAACAGATTTCTAGAAACTGAAAGAACCAAACCTCTTCTCTCTCTGGCTCTTTCCAACTCCACCCTGCCTCTCACACAGGCTTAGGGTATTAGTCTCCACCAATGAGGAGAGGGTCAGATTCCAATGGACTTTGCCACCCGAGTTATACTTCAAACAAATGGGATCCTTGCCTCATAGGTAGGTAGTCTTTGCTCAAAATTTGGCTGAAAGTGGATAATTTTTTAATAGTGATATGATATAAGAAACCAGCTATTCATCCCCATTTTTCCCATAGACTCCTCCTACATGAATTTGAACTTTTAATTTCCAAGGAACATGTTTTTTCACATAAAACATGGAGTGGTATTATGTATGTTAATTATGTAAGACACTCAGTAAATATTTAATGGAACCAACTGATAATTAAACCCATTCTAACACACACACACACACACACACACACACACACACACACACACACACGCATGCACACATTTCTCCAAGAATAATCAAGACTAAGATGGGCTTGTACTTACAAGTTCATAGTTGTTGTTGAGTGTTTCAATCATATATGACTCTTCATGACCCTATTTGTTGTTTTCTTGGCAAAGATACTAGAGTAATTTGCCATTTTCTACTCTAGCTCATTTTACAGATGAGGATACTGAGACAAATAAGGTTAAGTGACTTGCCCAGGGTCACACAGCTAGTAAGTGTCTGAGGCCCTCTTTGAACTCGTGAAGATGAGTCTTCCTGATTCCAAATCCAGTCCTTTATCTACTGCACCACCTAGCTGCCCTATATGTACATGCCTCAGTTAAATATAGAATGTTTCATCCTATACTATAACCCCAAAGAAATCTAGAATTATTGGTTCCCTGTTAGACATCTCTACCAGGTGAGCACTGGATTAGTAGTCAGAAGATCAAGCTTCTAGATTAAGACCTGCCATTAAGCAGGCGTTTGATGAGTCACTGTTTCTCTAGGTCTCACGTGATCATAAAACTTAAAGATGGAAAAAACTGTAAACATCCTCTAGTCAAATCCTTTTATCTTTATGATGAGACAATAGCCCCAGAGAGATTATGACTTGCCCAAACCGTTTCCTGATCTGTAAGATGAGGATCTCAAACTATGAAGACATTCTCTGATGTCTTTTCCGGATATAAATCTCATGAATGAATGGGCCCCTTTAGGCCAAGTTGACTCCATTTTATGAGGTCAATCAGTTCACAAGCTAATGTAGAACTGAACTGAGTTATAAACAAGTCAATTAACTGGGGAGGAGAGAGGGAGAAGTTAAGTGCCTAATAAGTGAAAGTCATGCTGATTAGCAAACACTGGGGAGACCAAACTACAATAAGACAGACATTCTTAGATTGGAGTTTATAATCTAATAGGTATGATAGAGGACATGCTCACTGATAATGATGATACGAGTCAGAACGTGCTAAGTTTAAAAAATAGAGAGAGATCTGGGAGGGAAAGTATTATAAGAAAGTTGGGAAGGAAAGAGAACTTCAACAGAGATAATAGGGGAAGAGAAGAAAGGTTATTATTCAGGGTGAAGGAAGGGAAATATTTTGGCAGAATAAGTTGGGAAGAAGCCATTCATTCCCGATATGGAATAATATGTGAGCAAGGAAGCATAAGGTAAAGATTAAGAACGGGAGTCAGTGAGTAATCTGCCTTGATTAGAAGACTCTTTTAATTTTTTTTCTTTTGATATGACTTCATTTTTCTAAGTTATTTCTTCCCAGAGTTTGCAGGCACCCTGAATTAATCAATTTATTGACCTACAGATCAGTCCTAGGCAGAAGACTCCTATAGCCCAAACACAATGGTGCACATTTGAAACAAAATAAATAAAGTGGGGAATCCCAAACCATACCTTGGAACTGAATTCAGCCTCTCTGTGAGAGGCCCAGAAAGACAGATTGGGAAAGCTAATCACCCAAGGACCTCTGGAAGGGAGGGTCCATTTTGCCCCCAGGCAAACCTATGTAAAGAGGTTAAGGGAGAGATCCAGGAGTGTGATAGGAAACATGGTCACTCTTCCCATTCCACTGCTTCCTCCAAATCCTCTGGAAGACTCTTTTAAAACTAGGCAACCTTGGAAGGATCAAGTAACTCTTTCACTGGTGCTTAGCAAAATGGCTGATAAATAGTAGCTATTCAATTAATGTTTATTTTCTTTATTTGCTGCCAGCCTTCATTGAGTCAAGGGATCTGCTAAGCCTTTCAATGAGGGCATATTCTCCACAACCCACCTACATCTTCTCATACTATATAACTCTTACTCATGGCCTGCCATACACTATGTTCCATTAGATGTCCTTCATTGAGGACCTTCCTCGAGATACAATAACTTATCATGACTATGGAATCTATTATCCATTTCTCCCCTTCAATGGCCAGCCCATCTCTTTTTTCAAGTTATACATGTCACTGATGAAATCTATTAAGCCATTTCTTATTCATAATTCATCTTTGTTAATAATGTGAAAAGCATATTTAAACCTATAACATAATATATTGGGAAAAACTGCACATTTTCCATCAGAGGGCTTGAGTTTGAATCTTGACTCCATTTCTTCCCTGACCCCTTTTAATTCTAGTTCTTTGTCTCTGTTAATTACTTCCTATTTATCCTGTATGAAGTTGATTTTGTATATATTTATTTGCATGTTGTGTCCCATGTTAGACAATAAGCTCCTTGAGGGCAGAGATTGTCTTTTTTCTCTTTTGGTATTCCTAGAACTTAGCACAGCACCTGGTACATTAGTAGGTGCTTAATAAATGTTTATTGCTTGCTTGACTGATTGACTGTATAGCTGGACTGTATAATCCATTTCTTATGGGGACATAGGTCAAACTAATAAACATTGGTTAAGCATCTAGTCTGCTTCAAGAACTATGTTAAATGCAAGGGAATAAATATTTTTACTCTCAAGGAGCTCATTCATTGATAATAATTTGTTCAACCATTCACAGAATTAACAGATATCCCCTTGGTTTCCAGTATGGGGTTATTGAAAAAGAGCTGCTATAAACCTTTTTTGTGCTGTGGGTCCCTTTTTCTTTCTTTGATCTCTTTGGGGCATATTCATAGTAATTGTAAGTCTGGGTCAAAGGATATTCTCAAATTAGTGACTTTGGGGCACAGTTCCAAATTGCTTTCCAGAATGAGCTTAACTGTTCTCCATGTTTAGTCAGGCTGATCTTCAGCCAGCAGAGTATGTACACCTGGTTTCCAGATCCTACCCAAAACCTTTTCAGTACAAAGGAATGTGCCAGAGTTAGCACTGCCACTGGCATAGCCTTTGGGAATCCAGGGTGACCTCTACACCATGATGAGTTATCAGAGTCAGACATTTGTGGAGGTATCATATTAAAAATGCTTTAAATAGCAACTTTGATAAAGGTTGTGGACAAGAATTTCATATCTTAGATATTGAAAAAGCAGAGAAATGGTCCATTTGAAAATACACTGAGACAAGCGAAATTCAGAGCTCTCTTTGAAAGATGCCTGAAATTTCTTTGGCCAAGGCTTGAATGACAAAACAAAAAAGTTAATGAATTTGCTTCTGCCAGACAAATAGAGTATTTCTTTGCCTCTTCTTCTTCTGGTCTTTTTCTCTGTCTAAACAAGATATTTTCATCCCTCAAAGCCCATCCTATATACTCTTTCTTTTATGAAACCTTCCCCAATCATTCATTTGAATTAACTGATATCTCCTTCCTGTGGCAAGAGCATATATTTTCTGGACTACTCATCTTATCACTTATTTATGCATCCTTGAATTGCTTCTTAATTCATTCAATCAAGTATTTTTCTCACCCATCTCCCAACAAGATTGTAATCATGTGCACAGATATATGTATTTATGGTTTATAAGTCTCTTTGCTGACAACAACCCTGTCAGTAGACGGCACAAACACTATTTTCCCCATTTTACCAACAGAATAACTGAGGTTCAGAAACATTCTATGGCTTGCCAAAAACCACATAGCACTCAATCGTCAAGAGATAAGGCTCAAACTCAGATCTTATTCTAAAGTTGAAGTCCTTTCTTATCTATAATGCTCTGTTCAGGGACCATACCTTAGCCTGACTTCTATATCTGCATTCTATTCCAAAGATTAGCACAGTGCTTGGTACAGTAGGCATTTGGTAATTCTTGGTTGATCAATAGATCTCCTAAAGCGCCTATGACAATATTATATATCTAGTGCACCCTGCCAGGTGAGTTGAATTGAATTGTGTAGGTTCAATTGAACGAATTTGAGACAATTCAACAAACATTAAGTACTTTATAGGTCAAGTCCAATCTCCTTACAGATGTGAAACTGCCTACTATGTAAGGCATTCTGATAGGTAATGGAGCAATCTATCTGAGGGTGTGCAAGAGCTACCTCAAACCATTTTGGGAAAGGCAATTGTAAAATTCTCAGTGTGAGCATTTACACCTCAGGAATCAGGAAGCATTACAAATTGAGGCTTGATTTACTATGTTGTTGATTGTAGAGTTAAGAAAGTGTCAGTGGTGTATTGTTATTATTGAGTCATTTTTCTGTGGTGTTCAATTCTTCATGACCCTTTTTAGGGGTATCTTGGCTAAGATACTGGAGTGATTTGTTATTTCCTTCTCCAACTCATTTTACAGATGAGAAACTGAGGCAAACAGGATTGAGTGACTTGCCTAGGGTCACACAGCTCATTAGTAGTGTAGATTAAATTTTAAGGTATGTGGTAGGCATGTCTCCCCCCCCGCCCATCACCTGATTGTTAATATTTACTTGCATACCCCTAACACGGTCCCTGCCCGAAGGGAACATATGCAGAAGATGTGCAACATACACATTGAAAAATAGATTATAAATAAGAATGAGAGATCTCAAATGCTCTAGAAAACTTACAGGCAGGAAAGAATACTTTGAACAGGAGGTTAAAGGAGGAGTTGTATCTGAGCATGCATGAGCGCACAGGGGTACGAAGGAGTAGCTGGCACCAATGTGAAGAGGCTAGAAATGGAACATCTACTTCAGAGAAGTACTAGAAGTGCTGTTTAGCTAGAATAGAGTCAGTGAAGGGCAGTCACATGAAATAAGTCAGGAAACAAAGATTGGAGACACACTATGGAGCACTTGAAGTACCAAGTTGAGGGGTTCTCATTTTCTCTTACAGGCAATAAGGAGTTAGCATAGCTTCCATTTTTGTTTTTGCTTTTGAGTATGAGAGTGACAAGACAAGACCTGTTCCTTAGGAAAATTTTGAGTAGTATGAAGGACAGGTTGGAAAAGAGAAGGAACAAGTATCAGGGAAAACAGTGATCTAAAAGAATTAATTACATTATGTAGGGCCAATGCAATATTTACAGCACCAACAGTGACTATAAATATACCTGCATAGTGCTCAATCACAAAATATAACAGACTCTCCATATAGAAGACAGAAGCAAAACATTTATTCACATACCAGAAAACCTAATCCCAAAACCAGTAAGCCAATTTCATCATAGTAGCAAAGAAGTTAGTAAGCCACAACAGCACAGAGAGCCACACCATCCTTTAGCCTTCCCACACACCAACACAAGCCTATCTGTCTCACTCAGAAGCATCCTTTCCTATCAACCATCTAGCTTGCTCTGACTCCCAGTTTCTTTGGGCTCTGCTCCAACCTTCAGCAAACTCCTCCCACCACAGGCTCTATGTGATTACATTCCGCCTATTAGGGGGCAGAGTATATTTTCAAAGCAGAGAGGTCTTCAAATTTCCTTAGGCTTATTGAGGGGCAGAGAAGATCTTCAAATTACAGTTATCATTACACAATAGTCTAAGTAATCCGTGATAAGGGCCTTGTAATTTCTTGCTATGGGAGTGGAGAAAGTCAAGCAATGAGAGGAATGTTATTAAAGAAGAAACTATAGCACCATGGTATTGGACCATAAGATGATGAAGAAATGTACTTTTACTATAAACACTAATAATACCCCACTACAGTCTACTTTACCAAGACCATCAGGCAAAGCAAAATGCACTCACCCTCTCCTTCACTAACAACATTTGTTGATCCACATTTACCAGTTTTATCCCCAGAGCTCTTTACCATCCCAAACTCCTCTTACGTGATTTAGAAATAAACCCCAAACTATAGCAGATACAGTGAATACCCACATACATGGATTCCCTTTAAAACAGTGGTTCTCAACCTGTGGGTCACGACCCCTTTGGGGGTCGAATGGGTCGCCTAAGACCACTGGAAAACACATATTTCCAATGGTCTTAAGAACCGAGACACCGCTCCTCTATCTGTCTCCAGGCAGGTCTGCCCACATGCAGATACGCCCACATACAAGTATTAAAGGGTCGAGGCATTAGGAAGGTTGAGAACCACTGCTTTAAAAAAAACCTTCAAGAATGATCACTGTATAGCGAACAATGCAGTAGAAGAGATTCAACTACAAATCATTTAGGGAAGGCTGGATAACAAGGCTACTCATATTGTAGCTTCCTGCATAAAACCAAGCATGCATCTGCAGGAAACTAAGGGCAGGGAATTCTGCAGATGTTTTATGGAATTCAGATACCCTTCTGTTGATTGGTTCTAAAGTCATAGCCTGACTCCTTTCCCAGATTCCCCCAAACCCACCCCAAGACCATATACCTTTACTTTGCACTTTGTTTGGATCCTGTTCTTAACTCCTGCTTCTCATCTAGTCACTATTGTCTTCTGCCTCTGGCCCTTCAGTTCAGCACCCTGTATCCCTGGCAACCAACTCTGGCTTTTTCAGACCAATCTGATGCTTCTGGCCTTTCCTAAATGAGTAACTTTCAGCCTTCTCATTTCTTCATCCCCTGGTCTGGGAGACTTCAGCCTTTCCAAGGAAAACACAGTCTCAACCTATGGCAGGTCCTATCTGTGTCCATGCCATATGACAAAGATAGTTTTCTCCCTCTTATTCAAGGAATTTTCACAACTAATTTTGATGACTAACCTACAAATAACTTGAGTTATGTATATATTTTTAAATAACAGAAGCCAAATCTTTACTCCCTCACTGTCTCCTGTCCACTTACTCTCTACCCCAATTCACACACGCACACACACACACACACACACACACACACACACACACACACACACACACACCCCTTCAGACCCGTACTCCATTCAGCTATTGTATTTTTAATTTTTTATGTGTTTTTAAGCAGCATTTGGTGGAAACAGTCTCAGTTACTTTGATTTTCACATTACAAAGTTCTCTTTGCAGGCCCTCACTCTGGAATATATAGTATAGAGGGAATTTTTACAGATGTTGTAATATAAACACATACATAAACACATATGCACATATAATTATTAAAGGAAAGTCAGAGGCTTTTGTTGTTGTTTTAAGTGGTAAGCTAATTCCAGACTAAAAGCAAGTCCTCCAGTTATTCTCGTTCAACCTAATTTAATGTCCCAGAAGTGGGTCTCTTTTGATTTTATTTATTTATTTCCTAGTTTAAGGATGCTGCTACATGGAAGGGGATTGAATTCTCAAAAGTGGATAATATAGGCAACACATATAGAAGTTCTCTCCTCTCCCCCCAAAAAAAACAATAACCTGTATTTAATGGCAAGAAATCACCAGCAAATTCCATTATGTTTGTGGGCTTGACATGCAATGCTTATTAAATGTAGGAACAAAGCCACTTTATACATCATAATGTTTGCATTACAAATTCACTGCTCATAATGGTACTGCAAGTGTGTGTGCGATTTTTCTGAACTTATGAAATATATTTCTGACACCTCAGGTATTGATGTATGCACGCATGATATTGTCCCAGTGCAGTAAGGGAGACTTAACTGATGTCTGCAAGATTTGATTTATTACAAGTAAATATGATTGCCTTCATAATCTGATTTTATTATGTTCGGGGCTCTCGCAGGTAAACTTTTAGTAGAAGGAAGAAGGCCAATTTTATTAAACCAGTCTGTTCCTGCAAACCAAATAGTTGCTTGGGGTGGGGGAGTGGAGGCTGGGGGGAGAGAGAGAAGAAAGACTGATACAGCAATGGTTTCAAAAGGAAAAAAAAATTACTTCTAACAATCCCAGTATCCTATCTTCTTGTTCATTGAACTATTTCAAATATTCTTTTGCTATATTGAACTTGGTTTTCTTTTTAAAGAGCTACATTTCAAGAAACGTAATTATCCAAGGAGGAGGTTACCACTTGTAACAGTTACAGAGATAGCAGAGTGGGGGGGAAAAGCACTGAAGATCCAGGTTTACTGTGTCAGGAATGTGGGCAATAAGAAATAGTCACTTTTATGATTTATCCTAAACAACAGTAGCAATAAAACAACAACAAATGGTCAGGGGATCTCAAAGGGAAAGGTCTGTCCTTTCTAACTTCTAGGGTTTTTATTGATAATAGTAATAGCACAAAGCTGATCATGTGTATCAGAAAGTGAGGGTCACAGCTTGAAGTCTCATCATAACAATAAGAGCTACTAATCAGAATTAAAGTAGTTTGTTCCAGTATCAGCATTGTCCACAGGGACAAGAGATTTGTCTCTCATTCCTCTACTGTGGCCAGTGACTCATAGAGAAGAATGATGGGAAAAGATGGCTCAACCAAATAGTACTAGGAAAGATGTGATGGTGTTCACAGTCTTGCAACAGTCCTCAGATACCCCAGTGTCAAGTAATAAACAAATAAAGAAAAAGCTGTAGAACTAGCCCTTTTCTCCTTCATGCACCTCCCCCTTCCCAGATGTTATATGGCTATGTCTTTCGTCCTTCAAAGTTGCCCTTAATGTTCATTTTAG
The DNA here is from genome assembly GCA_028627135.1 of Pseudochirops cupreus. NCBI lineage: Eukaryota > Metazoa > Chordata > Mammalia > Diprotodontia > Pseudocheiridae > Pseudochirops > Pseudochirops cupreus. The sequence goes on along the minus strand of JAQQSU010008007.1, from coordinate 3,172 downwards.
TGGAACATTTACCAAACTTGGAGTCAGAAGGTCCTCATCCCGCCTTTGTCAATTACCAGCTAGGTGATTTTGGGCTAGTTCTTCAATCTCTCTGAGCTTTAATTTCATCATTTATAAGGTGGGAATAGTAATTCTTGAAATACAAGTTTATAAGGCTGTTGGAAAAATGTCTCATGACCTTGCACATACTACAGAAATAAGGAGTATTTGTAGTGATTATTACTCATTTATTATTATTATTTTTTTTCTTTTTGGAGGAGAGAATGCTGGGCAATTGGGGTTAAGTGACTTGCCCAAGGTTACATGGCTAGTAAGTGTTAAGTGTCTGAGGCCAGATTTGAACTCAGGTCCTCCTGACTCCAGCGCCAGTGCTCTCTATTCACTGAGCCACCTAGCCACCCCCAATTATTATTCATTTTAACTTGATTGTACTAGAATAAATTATTTAGGGAAGGGGCAGAAATACACAATATAATTGACCTGTGGGACCATACTCAGGCAGTCAAGTCAGTCAATAAGCGTATATTAAGATCTTACTCTGTGCCCAGGTATACTTAGGGATGGCTCTGCTTAGCACTAACAATAAAAACATACCTCATACAGTGTTGTCTTGGCCACCTTTGTTTTGAAATAATATTAATATATTATCACCAAACCCCACCAAAATATCTTTAAATTCTTCTATAACTCTCTTATATTTATAACATTGTTCCTCTTGAACTAACCATCCCCTGTTGCGTTGCTTTTACCTAATGTGTTTTTGTGGAACCACTTAATGGAGTTCAGAGAGGTATATAGACCTGTATCTATTTGTTTGGCCTCAAAATTTAAATTGTAGCAACTTCTTCCTATCTTCCTCTTGCACTGTATGCAGTAATGACTCTTTTATACTTTAAATGAATGATTTGTACTCTAACATATTTGAGTATTTCTTACAGCAGGAGACATCAGTTGGAGATCTCTTTCTTTCTCTTTCTGTAAATATGTTGAGAATACATAGATCAATGGTTTTGGGGAAACTGCATATTTCAATGCCTGCACATGGTTGGGTAAGGAGGATTAAAAAAAAAAAAGATGTGGGGAGAATTCTACCAGGTGAGGATATATACAAATTAGTCTGCATTATTTAGCCTAAAATGTTAATTCTCAAAGTCAGGATATGACTCATTAACAACCAGTCAAGGAACAAAAGGATAAGTAAAAAAGAGTGACCTTGTGGCAAAGAATTGGAAATTGAGGGGCTGCCCATCAATTGGGGAATGGATGAATAAATTATGACATATGAATATAATGGAATACTATTGTATTATAAGAAATGATGAGCAAAATTATTTTGGAAAAACCTGGAAAGACATGAACTGATGCTGAGTGATGTGGGCAGAACCAGAGGAACACTGTACACAGTAAAAATCACACCGTACGATGACTAATTTCGCTAGACTTACTCTTCTCAGCAATACAAAGATACAAGACAATTCCAAGAGACTCACGGTGGAAAATGCTATCCACATCCAGAGAATGAATTGCTGTATTCTAAATGCCAATCAAAGTATTCTATTTTCACTTCATTTTTTAATAGTTTTTTTTCTTCTGTTCTATTTCTTCTTTCACAATACAACTAATATGGAAATGTGTTTTACATGATTGCACATGTACAACATTTGTCAAATTGCTTTTTGTCTTAGGGAGGGGAAGAGAAAGGAGGGAGGGAGAAAAATTTGAAACTCAAAATCTATAAAAAAATGAATATTAAAAATTGTCTTTACATGTAATTGGGAAAACAAAATACCATTTAAAAAATAAAACAAAACAGTGACCGTAACTATAGGACTATCAGTTTAGAGCTGGAGGCTAAAGTGCAATGGAAGGAGTCTAATTTAGGGAGTCAGAAAACCTAGAATCAAAGCCCCTCTCTGACTTTCATTATTTGTGTGATCTCAGGCTAGCACTTAGACTGTTGGTAAAATGAGTTTCCTTCTCTAAGCAGAGCAGAGGTAGGGTGGGAGTAATGTGAAGATTAGGTTACTAACCTAACCCTACTATCAAATCTTTAGTAAGTTTTTCAATACATACAGATTTTTCAATACATACAGTATTGTATGTATTGAATACTGCCCTGGGAAGTAGTACCAATGGAACTGCAATTGTCCTGATTCTTCTGTTACCTAAAATTCCAATCTAGAGCAGTGCTTCTGTCAAAATATTTCAGTGTTAGATCTGTGTCTACTTTTTTTTTCTGGTTATGTTTTCTCTGCAGTGGCCTCCTCCCAAGCACATTACTAATAAGTACACTGGACTATCAAATGCTGGAGGTTAGCGCTGTAAAGATAAAGCAAACATTTAAAATAATGAAAGGTAAATAGATCTTTCCCATACTTAGAGGAAAAGGTTTTAGAAGAAGGACTAGGGGAGAAAAAAGATACAGGATTACCACCTTGGTGAATGTAAAATGAGGGAGACAGAAATAACACGTCTTCTTTTCCAACAAGCCACATGCCCAATAAGCCCAACCAACATGATTCTGAGAGTCCTGCACTCTTTCTGTTTATTGGTTGCCTTCACTTATACGTCTGCTATATGTCTTCTGCCCTGTTTACCACTCATATGTGTTTTATGGAGTACAGAATCACACATATTGTACTGGCTAGACTTGGGTTCCAATTTCCATGCATCTTCTCCTGGTTAGAGTTGTATTCCTCTTCTAATCTGTCTCCACTGAATGGACTTTGAATGGTCATCTCAAGGCATGGCCTGTTCATCCCTCACATTTGCTTCCCTCACATTCACTCAAGGGACTCATTTGCATTTCATCTGCATACATAACAAGATCATGTCAGCATTTTTATAGTTAGGTTAAAATCCTTGTTATCTAGCTAGTTGTCTCTAATTAGGTTTGTGAAAAACCAACTCCCTTATGTGCAAAATGAGGGGGTGGTAAAAAATGGCTTCTGGAATTCCTTATAATTCCAGTGATATCTATGTATGACCTTAGAGATGATCTAATCCAACCTTCTCAATTTGTAAATGAGGAAAATTAATTTTAGGGAAAGGAAATGTCTAAAGCACACAGGCCATAAGTAGTAGAACTGTGATTTCTAACGTTCTCTGATTCTGTAAGCCAATATTCTCTCCACTATACACATATCGAAGACTTAGATGGTTTTTCTAACAA
>JAQQSU010008006.1:0-13065 GCA_028627135.1 Pseudochirops cupreus | reverse complement strand
TATATGCACACATACATGCTCATATATGTGCACACACGTGTATATACATACGTGTGTGTGTTTGGGGAGCAGAGTGGATCTATGGTTTCATTGAGCAGGAAGCTCCAGGTGAGGAAAAAGCAGATCTGTACCTGCTCTGCAACTTTCTAAGTCTTAGAAAGTTGCCTTGGGGCACTGAAAGATTAGGTGATTTGCCCAGGGTAACATAGCCAGTATGAGCCAAGAGAAAGGACTTGAACCTGAATTTTAGAATCGTCATTTGCCTTTTTTTGTATCCAGTGCTTAGCACAGTCCCTGACATGTTGTTCGATGTTAACTATCAATATGCATATTAATAAATAACTTAATAAAAATAAGTTAACAAAATTAATGTTTCTTGACTGTGGATGAGTGCTCTATTCAATATGGTAGGCAGCCTGTTTTGAACTTCCTTCTCTGGGCTCTAACCACTATCCCACATGGCCTTTCTGTAAAATATATACATAATAAAAACACGGCAATTTGTTGGAGGCGGTGGGGATGAAACAAACATTTATTAAGCACTTACAAAAGAAGAATTCCTTAGGGGGTCTCCAAGTTAAAGACAGACAACTAACTACCTGTCAGGTATGTAGAAGAAAGAACTCTTGTCAAATATAGTTTGCGATCCACGATCTCCCAAGTTCCCCTCAAACTCTGAGGTCCTGTGATTAGGGGATGTGGGTTGAACCTGTTTCTATCACTTTTCCAGGTGATTTTGGGGAACTTCTTCATGTATATAATGAGGATAAACAAATCCACCCCACAAGATTCTTGTGAAGATCAAATAACCCCCTACTGGTGAGAGTGCTTTGTCAACAGACAGGCCTATATAAATGTAAACTGTTATTTGAAGCAGAAATTCATTGCTAAGAGGCAGAAGTTTGCAGAATGTTTTTAGGTGACAAATTCTATACAAGAGGCATGCAAAATTTCAAGAAGAAAGCAAAGCAGCTGACATCATAGAATGTCAGGGACAGAATTAAAGGTCACCTGGTTCATCTTCCACATTTTTCAGAAAAAGGAAACCAAGGCCCAGCAGGGTTAAATTCATTACTCAAGTCCACCTAGGTAGAAATGGCTGAGACAAGATTCAAACTGAAGTGTTCTGATTTTGTCTGTTATACCACTCCAAAGCCCTTCCTTACTTTACAGTTGGGGAAACTGAGGCCCAGAGAGGCTAAATGCCAGTATTTTTCTGCCTCCTCATGAAACTATCATCATAGGGTTTGAGATGTAGAGCAAGTGTCATTTACTCCAATTGCCTCATTTTACAGATGAGAAATTGAGGCCAAGGGAGTATTTGGCTAGTCTCAAAGCTATAGCAGCAGCAGAGCAAGAATTCAAACCCAGGTCTTTTGACTGTAAATCCCAGGAATCTTTCCACTACATCATCTCCTGAGAAGGTGGAGGTTGAGCAAATGCAATAGACCTGATATCAGACCCCACCCTCCTCAAAGGAACGTAACAGTCTCATTCCTGAACAAATGTTTGAATCTTCTCCAAGCGCAGGATCAAAAGTAGCAGTGAGCCATAGCTTAAATACTTCTACTAATTACTTGCCTCATAAAATAGTTTCTTAAACACGTTGTATACTTAGCTTTAAACTAGACTAGATCCTTAAAACCTGACAACACAAGAATTCAAGAATAGAAACTTTTGAAGATAATTTCCTATACCTATTTTCACTCCATAAAATGACATTTGAAGGTGCAGCTAATGGGCAAAATCTGGCAGTCTAAAGAACTAAGTGATAGCATTTTTAAAGATCATTTTTCCCTAATACGCCCGTACATATAAGTAGCACATTTATATTGTTTTATAATTCATAAAGGAACTTTAGATACATAGTGTAAGCATTATTATTCCCATTTTATAGGCAAGGAATCTAAGTGTTAGAAAAGTGTGAGAATTTGCCTCAAATCAGAAATCTAGGAAAGGAAAAGTGACTTACCCAGGGTCACACAGCTAGTAAGTATATAAAGTCAGATTTCAGCTTAGGAAGATTAGCTTTCCTGAATCCAGGCCCAGTACTCTATCCACTGTGCCACCCAGCTGCCCTCATCAAACCCAATGCTCCTGACCAAGTGCTTATCTCTTTCCACTTCAGGCACTCTGTGACCTCTTAGCCTTTTGACAGAGTCCAAGTTTTACAGAGCAAATCCTGTTATTAAGGAGACTTGTTCTGTGAAGTTGGGATTCAGTCAAAGGGCTACACTTGAGGACCTAGTGGGCCGCATGTGGCCTTAGGCTACACGTTCACCACTCCTGTCTTAACCATCTATAACCTCTCTCTGACCTCCCTTTCCAGCTCTCTCATGCATTGCTCCCTTTCATAGTCCAGCCAAACTGATCTTGCTGCACCTAGCACATGGCATCCTTGGCACTGGCTGTCCCCCTGTGCCTTGAATATATTCTCTCTTCACCTCTGACTCTTACAAGCCCTAACTCTTCACATCTCCATTTAAGCACTATTCTCAAATGAAGCATTTTCTCATTCCCACCCTGCTCCCAGTTACTAATACTCTAAATATTATATGTACTGTATTGTATATAAATACATAAATGTTGTCTCCCCTGGCAGAATTTAAGCTTCCTGAAGGAAAGGGTTGTTTCATTACATTACATTGGCACATAATAAACTTCCTGTTGTTTGACTGAATATTCGCCATATGGTAGGCTAAGCAAACATATTTTGGTAAATTAATTACTCAAGGTCACCTAGGCAGAAGGGGCTGAGAAAAGATTCCAACCTAGGTCTTCTGATTCTGTCCACTGTACCACTCCAACCCCCTTACTTTACAGTTAAGGAAACTGAGTCAATAGTAGACTAATTTGGGGTTCTCGAGAAGGTACTTGCCCATACCACTTTATAATAAAAAAACATTTTACATTAAATGCTCATTGGACACCCTGATTTTCTGCTGAGCTTTTCAAACCTTCAAGACATCCAAAGGAGGTCCTCCACTCTGCTAAAAAATGAAGGTGGAAAAAACAGTTCTTCCATATGCCCTTGACAAAACTGCAGAGGGTAGAGGGGAGGGCTCTGAGCCTGGAATGCAGAGTGCACAGTGGTGCCGGCTGGCTGGGCCGAGGCAGCCTCTGCCATCAGGTCGTCTGGCTTCCTTCCCCTTAGCAGACTTCCTTCTATTTACACTTGCACTCTATTTCCCATAGGAAGTCTGATCTGACAGAAAGGAGGACTGTTTCATGGGATTTTTGTTCGAAGAGTACATCCCAGCAAATGAAAGCCCCTTTCCACTATAGCAAATCAGAAATTTCAATAAATGCTACCCAATTTCCTCTCTGTCTGCTTTACTTTATACCCACCCTTACCTCATGGCAGGTCCTCCAGAGACCTCAGGTCTTAAACTGTATAATCTGCATAAGCACACTATTGTGCTTAAAATCAGAAGCCAGAAATTAAGCATAGGTGTATCTATCTACTAAGAGGCAGCGTGGTATGGTGGATAACAATGAACCCATGAACAATGAACATCAAATTCTACCTCTGAACTTCAATTAATTTCACAAGCAATAATTAAATTTTGTTTTTATTTTTCAGTCATATCCAAACCTTTTAAAAAATTCCATTTGGAATTTTCTTGGCAAAGATACTGGAGGGGATTGGCATTATCTTTTTCACTTCATTTTACAGATGAGGAAACTGAGGCTAACAGGGTGACTTACCCAGGGTGACATAACTAGTAAATGTCTGAGGCTAGATTTGAACTCAGATCTTCTAGAATCCAGGCCTGGTACTCTATCACTTTACTACCTAGCTGCCCAATAATTAAATACTTACTAGTATTAGGCACTGTGCTAGAAACTAGGGATACCAACATTCTTTACAAGTACTTGCCCTCAAGGATTTTACATTCTGTTGGAGAAAAGCAGTGGTTAAATTTAAATACATCCTGCATATCCGATATTTACATTACAATTCATAACAGTAGCAAAATTACAATTATGAAGTAGCAACGAAAATAATTTTATGGTTGGGGGTCACCCCAACACGAGGAACTGTATTAAAGGATCGTGGCATTAGGAAGGTTGAGAACCACTGATCTAAAGGGACAAAAAAGCAGTAAAGATATGTGAGATTTGGGGAGAGGGAAGAGCAGAGGACTAACATCAGGAAATGCTTCTTGTAGGAGGCAACCTAGAGTTGAATCCTGAAGTTAGGGATTCCCAGAGGTGAGACTGAGGACAGAGACTAATCCAAGGAAGAGGGAAAGACCAGACAAAGGCAAAGGTCATGTCCAGGAAACATCAACCAGTACAGTCTGAATGGAAGGTAAAGTACTAGAATGCAGAAAATAAAGTATATTTGGCCTGGAAAGATAGATTAGAGCCAGGTGGTGAAAAGCCTTAAATACCAAACAAAAGCATATCTCACTGTGTGAACATGGCCAAGTGACTCAGCTTTCCGTAAGTTGGGCATAATACAATGTACGGAATAGACACAAGGTACACAAAGTACTGTGCCATCTTTAAAGCCCACCAGCAATGAGGTTATTAATTATTATATAGGCAAATTCCCATAATAGTGATAATCTTGTGACTGTTAATATATTAAGTTGGGGTTTTTTCCCCTAAAATCAAGCATTTTTCCCAACTGGGCATGATAAATAAATCACAGAAACAAAGTTATTACCACCTAAGGATATAGTTGGGAAATGCAAGCTAGAGAAACCAAGATGAGCAGCATCTGTCTTTGCATCACAAGATCACATACTACAGGGTGTCCCTAAAGTCTGGACACATAGAAAATCTCATTAGTTATGCATATTTTCAAGAAATGAAATGAATGAAATTTTCAACATTTTATTTAAGTAGCACAAATAAGATTTCATCGGAAGACACATAGGAAATCTCACTAATTTAATTAATTAAATTCAATTAATCTCAATAATATGGAAAATAGTCCCAAAAGCTAACAAAAGCTTTGATTCTATATGAAATTGTCATGGCTAACATTTATGCTAATTAAATAAAGTGTTGCTGAAAATTTCATTCATTTCTTGAAAATATGCATAGTCAATGAGATTTCCTATGTGTCCAGCCTTTAGGGACACCCTGTACTACAGACCTATAACTAAAGAGACCTCACAGGTCAGCTAGGCCAATCCCCTCATTTTACAGATAAGGACACCAAGGCCCAGAGGGGCTAAATGACTTGCCCCAAGTCACATGGATAATAAGTAAATGGCTGGAAAAAAAAAATCACCCAGTTTGCCACCTATCATTAATTAAATGCCTACTATGTGCTAGACACTACGCTAACTGCAGAATTTGAACCTCAGTCCTCTGACTCCAAATCCCCCCCTCTCTTCTCTACACCATTCTAATGAAAATGTCTAGAAAAGACGAAGATTTATAAGATGCTCACAACTTTTGATGTCTTTGCATTATATCCTAAGTCATCTCTTTTATGAGTCTCCTACCATAAGTCTAACTAAAGCTAGAGAAAAAATACAGACTATTGAATAAACTCCCTCCTAACAAACACTTAAAAGAACCATGTTGTGCTATTTCTTAACATTTATGTAAAATTCATGGAAGAGATTTTTTTTATTTCAAATTTTTAAATTTTTTTAAATTAAGAAAAGGTATTCAATTCAAGTAACATGTGTGGAGCCCATTCTCTAAGCATGACCCGGTACTAAGTACTAGGTGGAGAAACTTACTGAAAAAGGGGGTAGTGGAGGACATATAAAAATATAATATACACACAGGCTCTGGTTGTGTTCAACATCTGTCAGCTGCTAATAACTGCAAACCAACCAAAGGAAATATTTAAACAAGTGATACTTTCAGTTCCAAATCTACTCCCATAAATCCAGGGTGTCTTACTTATTAACCTGGAAAGAGGAATCAGACTGATCTGTTAGTGAATTTGGGAAATGCCTGAACATTCCACAGCCCTCAGAGGAGACTAAAGACTAATTCAGGCCGGCTTACCAACTCTGAACAGAAACCACAGTACACAGCCATAGGAAACATTTTTGCAAAGCCTGTCATAGGAAGGTTAGCGGGGACCAAGAAATGATAAAAAGGCTTCTGTTCTCTGAAGGTAGACCCTTAAGCCAAATTACCAACTCAGAAAAAATGAGTTTTCTTCCTTTTTTTTTCTTTTTTTTTTGTTGGGGGGGTGGGGGTAGTGGTAGAGAAGAAATTCACTAGCAGGTTACTCATCAAAACCCTAGGACTGATCAGTTGGAGAATGGTTGAACAAATTATGGTCTATGAATGTAGTAAAATTCTATTGTATGAAAGAAATGATGAAAAGGATAGTTTCAGACAAACCTGAGAAGACTTGTATAATCTGATACGGGAAGAATAATTTACATAACAACAGTAAATAATATAAAGACTTCATTTTCCAATCAACTGCACTCCTCTGGACTTGTCAGACCCCCCCCACCCCTGCCCCAGTCACAGAATTGTTTTCCTCCCCTTGTCTTTTCAGCTTCCTCCTGTTCCCTCGTTTATATTGTTCCCTTTATTATACATTATGATAGTATGTGTATTATACATTATTATTATACATTATATGCTACATTCCTCTATATTTCCTCATTCAATTGTAAGCTCCTTGAGGGCAGGGGCTATATTTTTTATATTGGTATCCTCGGTGTTCAGCACAGTACCTAAAGCTTTACTAACTGACTGACAGTGACGGTAGGTAGTGTTGTAAAGACAAACAACTTCAAAAAACTTCCGAACTCTAAGCGATGCAATGACCAATCATTATTCCTATGAATAATAACAAAGCATACGTCCTACCTCCTAACAGATAGGCAATGGATTCAGTGCATAATAAGATTTTTTTGGACATGACCATTGTTTTCCTTAACTATGCATATGTTACAAGAATTGTAGTTTTCTCTTTTTTTTTTCTCCAAAGGTTGGGGAGGTAGGAGGGAAAGAAAATAGATTTTTAATTTAAAAAAATTTAATTAAAATTTAAAATTAGTGATCACATCAAGCCAGAACGTTGTCTGGACTTTTTAAAAAGTGTGTTATGTAAACTAACCCCTGTTCCTTAAACAACATTTTCATGCCAAGGACAGTTATTTACATGCAGCCTTGGCAACTGCAACCATTCAAATGAAAAGACGTAATTATTATGCCAGATAAGAGCTGATGGAAAATCTTTATTCATACCAGCTGATGTTTTCATCTTTAACTTAATATTTAGGTACAAAAGCTGCAGGAGTGCTCTCAGAGCTATTCACAAGCCTTGTCATTTAACTGATAAAATCATAGAATGATGGTGCTCAAAAAAGATTGGAGAAATAATCGAATCCAACCCCTTCCTTTTTACAGATGAGAAAACAGAGACCCAGAAGGATAAAAGTAGCTTGTCCAACATCAAGATAAGGTAAATGAATGGTCAAGAAGACTCCAACCCAGGACTGCAGACTCCCATAGCAATATTCTATCTTCATAGGCAAAGCAATAGGCCCCCCCACCCTCAGAAACTATGCCCTGTGCATGCTACAACTCCATAAAACATGGCATTGGCAAACTGAAACCCCAAGTCATCTCTATAAAATCTGAGGTCCTGAATACTAGCCGATCAAAAGTTTAGTTTGTTCTGAGCCTCGTAACAGTAGCAGCAATATTGCTCTTACAATAACATGATTTAAACCTTATCAGCAACAACCACTCTTTTCAATAGCACTTATAGTACAAAGTGCTTTCCTCAAAATACCTGTGTCAGACAGGTACCAAAGCCATTAGCTCCATTTTATAGGTGCTGGTGCAATGGATAGAGTATCAGGCCTGGAGTCAAGAAGATTCATCTTCATGAGTTTAAATCCAGCCTCAGACACTTATACTATGTGACCCTAGACAAGTCACTTAACCCTGTTTGCTTCAATTTCCTCATCTATAAAATGAGTTAGAAAAGGAAATAACAAACTACCCCAGTATCTTTACTAAGAAAATCCCAAATGGGTTACAGTCAGACATGACTGAAAACAAACAAAAAACTTAACAACAAAATAGATAGGGAAAGTCTCTGACTAGAAGACTTGATTTTTAGTGTGGTACAATGGGAAGAGCTCTACTTTTGGAGTTAGAAAAGTTAGTACCTGATCCCTATAGGTCCTAAATCCATTTTCCTAATTCGCCACCCTCAAGACTCTCAGCGTGCTGATTTAGTGAGTCATGCCATTCATGAGGCAGTCCTAGGCAGCTGTCTTCCAAGTCTGTCATGTAAGACTTTAATGTAGCAGCTGGCAGACCATTCTAAAGTTAACATGATAGCACAGGGTCCTTAGTATCTTAGAACCAGAAAAAGAGCTTCAGAGATGTTTTCAAATAATCCTTTCACTATACAAATGAGGAAGATGAGGCCTAGAGAGGAGAGCTGTGACATGTCCTAACTAAAAGTTTCAGGGGATTAGAATGTTGGACTTGGAAGTCAGGAAGAACTGAATTCGAATCCTGCCTCAATCATTAGCTATAAAATTCTGGACAAGTCACTTAAATTCTCAACATTTCTAAAGCTGGGTTTGCTCAGCTTTAGAGATAATAAGCATCTACCTCCTAGAGTCATTTTTGTGAAAACCGAATGAGGAATATTTGTAAGACTTGTTTTATGAGCCTTAAATCCCTATAAGTTGTTTGGTCATTTCAGTCATGTCCGACTTTTCATGACCCCATTTGGTGTTTTCTTGGCAAAGATACTGAAGTGGTTTGCCATTTCCTTCTGAGGAGGAAACTGAGGCAAACAGAGTTAAGTGACTTGCCCAGGATCACGCAGCTAGTAACTGTCTGAGGTCAGACTTGAACTCAGGGAGCTGAGTCTTTCTGATTCCAGGCCTGGTGCTCTATCCACTGCACCGCCACCTAGCTGCCCCTAAATTCCTACATAAATGCTAACTATTATCATCATCACATTATGGCCCCAGTCACATAGCTAGTTGACAACGTAGGTGAAACTAGAGCTCTCTGGCGTCTTCAATCAATCGCTTCTACACAGTATTTGGTTTGCCAGAGTCCCCAGCGTTAAACTCACAGTTGGCACACTGCAGACAATGCCACCAAATGTTTCCATTTAGAGGATTGAAGGGCTGTTTTCCCAACCATTCTTCCTCAAGGATGCATTTTTGTCTCTGAACCAGATGCTACTGATATCACTTGGACATGTACCATGGGGCAAATTCTTTGCCAGGACATCTTAAATTCATTCCCTGACAAGGATTTGAATGTGATTATACCTTAAACTGAACCTTCTATATTTGTCTCCTTTTTCACCAACCGGGCATTAATAAATTTTTTCAGTTTACTCATCCATTCCCTAGTTGTTCCCACTTCCCCTTACTTTTCTAGACTGACAGAGTCACTAACACGTGAATACAAATCCTCCCTCAGTCACTAGCTGTGTGACCCTGGACAAGTCTCTTAATCCCCATCGGCCTCAGTCGTCTCATCTATAAAGAAGGAACGATAATAGCACCTCCCTCCCAGGGTCATTGTGAGCATCAAATGGAAATAATGTGCATGAAGCACTTTGCAGACTTTCAAGAGTTATAGAAGTGCTAGCGACCATCATCACTATCTCTACCCTTATTACATTTGTCATCTCAATGTACAGATTCAGTAATGGAATGGGCCTATCAGAAATAATATTGGATTTAGTATCAAAGGATTTCTGAGTTCAAATCCCAGCTGTGCTTCTAAACTATCATTGTAGTTCACACAACCTCGGTGGGCCTCAGCATCTTCTATAAAATGAGGAGGGGCTTACATAAGATGACCTCCAAGGTCTCTTCCAGATCTAAAGTTATTATCCAAGGTCTGTGTCATTTTCTATCTGTTGTTGTTTAGTTGGGTTTTTTCAGGCACGTCCTCCTCTTCATGATCCCATTTGGGGTTTTCTTGCAAAGATATTGGAATGGTTTGCCATTTCCTTCTCTAGTTCATTTTACAGATAGGGAAACAGGGTTAAATGACTTGTCCAGGGTCACACATAGCTACTAAGTGTCTGAGGCTGGATTTGAACTCAGATCTTCCTGACTCCAGACCTGCTGCTTTATCCACTGTGATACCAACTGCAGGTAAACATGGCAAATCAAACACACAAATCTTCCCAGCATTGTTATGCAGGAGAAACCATAGGCCAGAGCAGCCTAGAAGGAAAGAAGGCAGCTAGAAAGCAAGTAGGATGGAGGTGGGGAGGGGGTAGAGTAGTGGAAGGGAGGAAGTGGCTCTCCACCCTTCAGCCTTAGGGCTGCTGGCGATGTTTTCTCTGGCTGCCCCCCATTGCCTGCAATGCTCTCTCTCATCTCTACCTCTTGGATTCCTGGGCTTCCTTCAAGTCTCAGCTAAAATCCCACCTTCTACAAGAAACTTTTCCCAATGCCCCTTAATTCGAGTGCCTTCTCTTTGATTATTTCCAGTTTATGCTGTCTGTATCTTGTTTTACTCTTTACACATAGTCTCACTCCACCCTTCCCCATTAGACTTTGAGCTTTAGAGCAAGACCTATTTCTTTGTATCTCCAGTGCTACAATAACTGGAATATTAGACGCTTAGTAAATGTTTACTGAATGAATGAAAATATGAAGGAATGAAGGAGCGAACGCATGAATAAATGCATGTGTGCTTCAGATCCCTTTAGCACCAGTGCCCCCAAATTCCCCAAAGCAGCTCCTTCCCTCCCTCCCTAGGGGAGGAGGTGGGAGTGGGAGGGAATGTCTTTATTGGGAGGTAGTCTAGGGGATGTTCTAGATCTGGCAGGTTTGAATGGATCTTCCTAGTTGAAGAGGTGCCAAGCACTAAGGGAGGTTAGACTATAAATGAAGCGTGATCTTGAAGTTCAGAAACTAAGGACATTTCTTCTAGTCTTGCCTCTGTTGAGGTGCTGGGAACCCCAAAATGTAAGGGCACAGGGGGGTGTCTCCCACCCCTTTAGCCCTGGTGGACAGCTCTCATCAGTAATGGACTGGCTGAGTAAAAGGTCTGGTAGAAAAGATCAGAAAATCTCCCCAACGCCTTCAACTCCCCAACCTCCTCAAGAAGATGAGTAAGATAAAGATAAAACCATGCATAGGTCAACAAGAAAACATTCTCTCCATTTTTATTCTCAAGAAGGTTGGGTTAAGCTTGCCCCCTGACCTGAAACTGAACCTAGGGGTCAAGCCGTCCTCTAAAACAGCCAGTATTCCCCATCCCAATCTCCTGTTGTCTGTTTATCAAATTTTTAAGGGTAGTGGCAGAAGAACATTGGTTTGGGAAGTGAGATATGGGGTGGGAATTGGGGTAAACAAGGGCAGCTGAAGCTACAGAAACTCCTCAATTCCTGAGACTCTTCTCAACATCCCTATAGCATAAGCCACACGGAAGTCCGTCTTTCCCTTCAGACAGGACTATGCGTTTTGTTACAGCAATCAGAAGCCTAGAAAAGACCTTAGATCACTTAATCCAAAATTCCTCCTCCCTAAATTTACAGATAAGGAAACTAAGTCAGCTCCCCCAAAAGGGAATTAACATGCCCATGGTCACCTATCTAGCAAAGCGTCAAGGAATTCAAGCCTTTCAATGCCATGTCCAATATTTCTGAGTTTGTTTGCTCCTCTGTAAGACAGAGGTCATAATACTTGGGTGGCCTTCTCCACAGGGTTGTAGTAAGTCATAAAAGTAAAATGATCTCTAAATGTAAGCTATTACCAAATGTACAGCTCAGTACAGTGAAAAGGGGGCTAGATTAAAACTCAGAGAACCCAGGTTCAGATCCTGATTCTGACAATGACACCTCGGCCTCATCTGGATAAATGAAGGCCTTAGCGTGGAATGGCTCCCTGGGCCCAGCCAGTTTTAAATAGTGATTCTTATTACTATTATTCCAGTAGGCTATCTTGAAACAGGGAAGCAGCGCATTCTAAGCACAGACAGAAGTTGTCACACTCTTAGGAAGGCTCCAGGCTGAGGCTGCTCGCTCATTCCTTAAGGGGAAGAAGGGAGGAAGGTGGGAGGAGGATGTTTGGCTATTAACTTCAAACCCAAAACTTCCTCCAGGGCTTCAGGTTAGGGGGTATCCTGGGCAAGGGAAATGTTTCTTTCGTAGATTAGATTACACTATCTGGTCTAAAATAGATAATATGTCTAGTTTCTCAGGAATCCAGGAGTCAGGGCCCTAATGCAGTGGTTTTATTTTAGAAGAGGATCACTATTTGGCCATCAAGAGCTTTAAAGACAGTGACCACACATCTTCACTTTTCACATTATACATATATATATTTCATACGTATATACATACACTATAGAACTTAGCAGGGCAATCATCAAGCAAGACAGAAACCAAGACTGAGGTGCCAGCTAAATGGTACAAGGTGAGTTCAAATCTTGCCTCAGATACTTAACTAACTGTGACCCTGGGCAAATCAGTAAATCTCTCTCAGCCTCAGTTTCCACATCAGGAAATTGGAGATGATAATAATAGCACTTACCTTACATGTTAGATGGAATCAAATTCTGTGACACATGTAAAGCATTTTGGAAACTGTAAAGGATTATAACAAATGTTACATATCGTCATCATATCCATAGAAACCACAGATAGAACCAGCAGAGCTGGAAAGGACTTTAGCTAGAAAGGACTTCAGAGATGCAATTCGCTTTTTAAAAAATTTCTTAGTACTGTCCTAGGTGCTGGGAATACAAAGGCAAAAACAAAACAGCACCTGCCTTCCAGGGGTTTAGATTCTAATGTGAGGACACCGCATGCAAACACACTGTATGTGGCAACGCACTTGTTTATAAGGGGAGGAAAGGAATTGGTAAAGAAGGGCCCAGGAGCTGGTCTAAAAGGCAGGGCTGGAAGAGGGTTTACATTCCAGGCAAAGGGGCATGGAGATGGCATATGGAATATCCCATGCTACTGAAGAGCTGCTGGGTGGCCTATGTGGTGTATTTTGGGGTAACTTTAATTCAGCTTTGTGTTGGGTTGTAGAAGCCACATTTCTTAACTGTTTCTCCCCTTCCCCCAGCTGTACTTGTCTTTCCCAGCCCCAGCCTAGAGCTATTTCCTCT
>JAQQSU010008005.1:0-13065 GCA_028627135.1 Pseudochirops cupreus | reverse complement strand
GAATGACAAACCCTTTCCAGAAGCAATGGCAATATTAAATTGACTATGGTTCAGGATCTGGAAGGTGGAGGGATTGGGGAAGGAGAGAGGTGAAGGGTGAAGGGAGAGGGAAGAGAGATTTCTTCACAGTGGCAGGCAAGAGGGAGGGCCCAGGCCTAAAAAATGAAGCTTAGCTAGAGTCAGCTAAATGTTCTGGACCTTGTGGGTCACTCCAGTCAGGACAGAGGGGGCCCGCAGAATGGGGGTTTTAGAGCAGATCCTCTGACCTAATCCAGTATGTCAATACATCTGTGTTTTCAGTGATGTCATTGTTCCCTCCAATAAAATGCCAGGTGTTCCCAAGCTCCTCCTAATATCCAAAAATAATTGTAATTTGTTTCTATTTTTTCATTTCTCTTTATAACTTAAGGCTTAGTTAACTTTTCATTTTAAATTTGATGTTTGTTTCTTCATTTTGATGACTAATGTCCTTTATGAATAAAAATATTGTCATCATTAGATTGTTAGCTCCTTGAAGGTAAAGACTGCTTTTCTTTTCTTTGTATCCCCAGCTCTTTGCACAGCACCGGGCATATAATAGGTGCTTAATAAATGCTTGTTGACTTCACTTTTGATTGTGGATTCAATAAATGTTCATCTTTTTAAAAAATACAATTCCCTAATGAAATGTGCTCTACTCACTTGTGTACAGATCGCAGTTTATCTGGGCCTGTCCTACCCTATGCAACTCATGTCCCTGCTCTATTATAAGGTCACTAAATGTGCTGAGGACCTTCCTCACGTTCTCCTGATATTGCAAGGATACCAGGATGAATTGGCTATCCGTTCCTCTCTACATGGACCAGTCTATCTTTTCTTTCTACCCTCTTCCTTTTCTACTCATACATCTCTTGGATGACATCCTTCATTCTATTTCTGCTTTGTACCTTTTCATGTGTAATGTTTTATAGCCTGCCTATGTACATCCATGTTTTTCTGTGTTATATTCATTTTGAGTTCTTTGGAGACTGTCTTCTACACACAACTCCCTTGCCCCTTTGTCTTATCACTACTCAAGCCTTGCCAAGTCCTGGACCTAGAGTATCCCCACACCATTTGCCTTTACTAGTATTACTCATGCTGCTGAATGAAAGCTTCAGGAAACCACATAACAATGCAGTCTGAGTCCACTACAAATATATATTACCTAACCTTGCCTGGATCTTCCCTTAAGCACAGCAATCCTTTTACTCTCCTCTATTATTACCTATTTCATAGATGGATTCTTCTTTTTTTCTGTCCTAACCCTCCCATACTTTATCTTCATCCCTCTCTCTCAACAGAGGACCTCATCCCACACTTTGCTATGAAAATAGAAGCTATTCACCTTGACCTCCCTCTTCTCTCATATTATGTATTTCAGAATCTCTTGACCTCATCCCCCAATCTTTCTTCCTTTGCTTCAGGATTAAGCAAATGATGAAGAGGCGACCCTTCTATTTGTCAGTGACACTCCCTATTTATGGGATATGTGCTCTTGATCCCATCCCTCCCATCTTTTATAGTAGTTTGCTGTAAATAAGAGATCACCTCTCCCTCTTCTATTTTCAGTCTTTCCCTATCTGCTGATTTACTACCTCCAAACATGTCTATATTCCCCAGCTTTAAACAACCTTCACTTATCTTACTATTTCTTCCTTATATGCTCTCACTATATATCCTCATATATAACTTTTTTCAAAACCTTCAAAAAATTATTTGTTGTTTTTGTTTCTACATCTTCTATCTGCTTCTCAGACCCTTAAAATCTGCCTTCTAACCTCATCATTCAGCAGCATAACTGATCTCTTAATTGCCAGATCCAATTGGCCTCTTTTCTATCTTATTTTTCCTAACTTTTCTACAGCATTTAAAACAATTCTTCTCCCTTCTTCCTGAAGTTTTCTTCTTGAGTTGTTATGACACTGCTCTTGAGTAATTCTCCTCCTGCTTGCCTGGCCTCTCTTGCCTTGGTCTCTTTGTTGGATCAGCTCTTTGCATGGACATACTCCAGGCCTTTGTCCTGAACCCTCTTCTCTTCTCTCTATACTGTCTTACTGCTCTGATTAGCTTCCATGGATTGAGCTAACATCTCTATGCTTATGATTCCCAGATCAATATACACCATCTTAGTCTCTTACTTGAGATCCTATCCCATGTGTTCAGTTGCTTACTGGACTTTTCCAACTGGATGCCATGCAGAAATCTTAAACCGGACATATCCAAAACAAAACTCATTGTCCTTTCTTCTCAAACCTTTCCCTGTACCTAATTTCCCCATTTCTACTGGGGGCACCTCCACATGGTTAGTCACCCAGGTTTGCAACTACAGAGCCAAATCCGATTCTTCTACCTCCCTCATTCCCTATAGCTTACCATTTTACAGGTGGTGTGATTCTACCTCTACAACCTAAGTCTCTTCCATTCCCTTTTCTCTCCTCACACGACCCTGGTTCAGGCCCATAGTCTCTTGCAAAGATTACGGTAATAACCCCTTGCTTGGTTTCCCTCCGTTTCCAATCTATCCTCTACTAACTTGCCAAACTAAAATTCCTAAGCTTAGGTCTGACTAAGTAACTTTTCTACTCAACAGACTCAAGTGGTTCTCTATTAACTCTAGGATCAAGCACAAACTCCTTTGTTTGACATTTAAAGCCATTCACAATCTTATTCTAGCCAAAGTGACCTGCTTGCTGTTACGTGAATGTGACATTCCATTTCCCATCTTCATGCCTGTCCTGTAGGCCTGGAATGCACCTTTTCATCAACTGCCTTTTAGGAATCTCTAGTTTCTTTCAACACTCTCAGTTCAAGGGCCTCCTGTTACATGAGGTCCATCTTGATCACTACATATCTTCCTTTTTCCCATATCGTCCCTTCTTCCCCCAAGAAATTACTTTGCATATGGTTTATGTTTTATTCGTCTCTGTTCCTACTGTGTCCCCCTCCAAAAGAATGTGAACTTCTTGTGGGCACCTAATCATCATAATGCCGTTTAAAAAGAAGAACATCTAGAGTAGGCCCTCTGAGAGTCCATGACCCTCCAAGGGTCATATGACAGCCACCCAAAATCCTTTGGCAGGTCATATGTTGCCCAGGCGTAAACTAGAGGATCTTATCATCTATGTGTAGGAAATCCCTCTTCAACTTGGACTCTGCCAAATTTTTGCCATGACAGTTTTAAACACATATGTAAATCATCATCTTACCTGTTTTCTACTATAATAATGTGTCAAACAGCCTAGGGCTTTTTTTCCCCAAGAGAACTTAAAATGTAGACCTATTTCTCCTCACCTTAGTTCATCCCTTGTTCCTCTCTTCCCTACTCCCAATGCAAGAGCTGGTTGAATAGAGCAGAAAAACACTAAAATTGGAAAGTTCAGAAGACCTAATTTCTAGTGACATCTCTCACTTCATAATTAGGGGTCCTCTTAGATAAGTCACCTAACTCTTTCTATGTTTCAGCTTTCCTCATCTGTAAAAGGAAGGTGTCAGATTCAAAAATCCCTAAGTGCCTTCCAGTGCAAAGATTTGAAGATTCTACCTCTTATCGAAAGGCAGAAATTGCCTCCAAAAGTGGAATGAGCTGTCTCAGGGAGTAGTAGGTTGCTCCTCATCAGGTATCTTCAAGCAAAAACTGATAATTATAGTGGGGATTCCTTTTTTTGGATATGGGTTGGACCACTGAGCTCCCTTCTAATTCTGAAGGTCAATGATTCAGTGAATCTTCAGTTGACTTTTCTCTATTTGTAGGGGAAAAGTTGAAATCTTGGGCTCCTGAGCAAGAAGAATAAAAAAGAATCATAGGATCACAGATTTAGAGCTGAAAGAGACCTTTGAGGTGATTGGGTCCAACCCCTTCTTTTTACACATGGGGAAACTGAGGACCAGAGAGATTAAGTGACTTGTTTATAATTGTATGGCTAATAAACATCTGAGGTAGGTCCTCCTACCTCCAAGTCCAGTGATCTACCCACTATATCATACTACCTCTGTCTCTTTCTTTATCCCTATTCTGTGGCAACATGATGGGAAAAGTCTCTAAACTTTTGACTTGGGCCTCTCAAAATTTATCTTTTACGTACCCATGTACGTATACCTGTAGTCTCTCCCCCTTGGGAGGGCCAGTTAGGTGGCACACTGGAGAGAGTGCTGGGCCTATAGTGAAGAAGATTCATCTTCTTGAATTCAAATCTGATCTCAGATATTTCCTAGCTGTATGACCCTGGGCAAGTCACTAAACCCAACTGTTGGCCTCAGTTTCCTCATCTGTCAAATGAGCTAGAGAAGGAAATGGCAAACCACTCCAGTATCTTTGCCAAGGAAAGCCTAAATGGGGTCATGAAGAATCAGAAGTGACTAAAATGATTCAACCACAACAATTCCTCCATGAGAATGTAAGTTTTTTAAAGGCCAGGGCTGTTTTTGCTTTTTCTTTGTATCTCTAGACCCTACCTAGTGTCCAGTACATACTAAATATTTAATAAGTGCTTGTAGGCTGATTGAGTAATAAAATGATCATTGATTGAATATGCCAATTATCAGCATCCTGGGACTATAATCTTCATGACTTAAAGGAATTCCTTTCCTTCTTGGATAAATTAACAGCTTATAGCATATATTAAGAGCACCAGACCTGGAGTCAGGAGGAACTGAGTTCAAATTTGACGTCAGATACTTACTAGCTATGTGACCCTGAACAAGTCACATCACTCTGTTTATCTCAGTTTCCTCATCTGTAAAATGAGCTGGAGAAGGAAATGGCAAACCACTCCAGTATCTTTGCCAAGGAAAGCCTAAATGGGGTCATGAAGAATCAGACACAACTGAAGCAACTGAAAAGCATATAGTACATTTTTAAAAAAACATGGACCTGGACCTCTGTACTTTCCAATGACATTTATTTAAAGAGCTAGTATGGCTTATTTGCAAATGTGCCAGATTGGATGTATGGCCCCTTTCTCCCTGAGGAAGATAAATGCTCTGATGTAATCAGTAACATACTTCTGCACCTACTGTCACGTGTATTTGAGTGCATAGATTCTGATAGTGATGCATATGGGTAGTATATACTGATACACTATATAGTAACAGTAGTAGCTAGCATTGATGTAGCTTAAAGATGTACAAAGCACTTTGGAAATATTATCTCATTTTATTCTTACAACAACCTGGAAAGGCAGGTACTATTATCCCCATTATACAGAAGAGGAAACTAAAGCAGATGGGAGTTAAGTGACTTGCCCAGGATCACACAGCTAGAAAAGCCTGAAGCTAGATTTTATTAACACAGTTCTCCCTGAATCCAGGGCCAGTGCCTACTCAGCCTTTACATAACAGTCATATTTAACTCATATAACACTCATGTTACTATATATTTACCTAGATATCCTTAAATTCAGTGGTTCTCAACCTTCCTAATGCCATGATCCTTTAATACTCATATGTGGGCATATCTGCATGTGGGTGGACCCGCCTGGAGACGGATAGAGGAACAGTGTCTTGGTTCCTAAGACCATTGGAAATATGTGTTTTCCAATGGTCTTAGGTGACCCCTGTTACCCCTGTGAAAGGGTCGTTCGACCCCCAAAGGGGTAGCAACCCACAGGTTGAGAACCACTGTCTTAAATATTCATTATTTTTAACCCCTCCCATTGACTCAAAATAGTCCATTATTTCTTAAGAAATGGAATTTCATGAGTTGCTTTGTCCAAAACCTAGCTGCCAATTGTTATGTGAAGAATCTTTCCAAACTTAGCTAGGCTGTTTTGTAGACAAATTCTGCTGTTAGGCCTATATTTCCAATCACTCTAGCTCAGGATGACCAAACAAATCTTTCACCCCATTGGAATACATAATATACTGCACTATAATATTAAATACCAGTATTTTATCTACCCTTTGAATTGACAAGTAGGTAGCACAGTGGATAGAGCCATGGCCCAGGAAGACAAGTTCAAATACTTACTAACCATGTGACTCTTAGCAAGTCACTTAACCCTGCTTGCTTGAGTTTCCTTGTCTGGAGAAGGAAATGGCAAATGGCTCCAGTATCTTTGCCAAGAAGATCCCCAAAACAGGTCATGTAGAGTCAGACAGGACTGAAAAAGGACTGAACAACAACACCCTTTGAATACATGTGATAAACTCTGTCCAGTACTCAGTGGGATATGCATTTGTATGGTTCTTGAATAACATGGATTTTTGGGGCCATTCATTCTTTTACCCCACTCTCTAACAAAACAGCTGAAAGGTATTAAAGTTTCAGTTTGGCACTGGAAGATTGGTTGGTTGGTTTTGGAGGGGAAGGGTTTCTGTTAAAAGTTAACTGACTCAGGTGTGAGTGAACCTGCCACAGTACAGAACTATAAAGAGACCCTTCAGAAGACAACATAAAAGCAGACTGAATAAGCTGAGCCAAGCAGCCAAACACCCATATCAAAGAATTTAGTATAAATGTAGATGCCAATTTGTGTTTTATGAATACAATTTTATTAAATATCCATATATATATACATACACATACATGTATATATGTATATGTATGTGTGTATATATACATACATACACACACATAGGGGATAGGTAGTCCCTGGGTTGTGTTACCATAAGAGTATTGTTCTATCATGGCTTCAAAGATTCCAATGTCTTTGTGTTTGTTTCAGGAAGTCAACGACTATGCCTTTTGATTATCTTGTATTTGAATAAATGAATGAATAAAGCCTTAATTGAGCATTTACTGTGTGCAAAGTCTTGAGTCTATATAAAAAGAGAAGACAGTCCCTTTTCTCGAGAAACTCACATTCTAAAGGGGGAGACAATCTATGTGGGAGATTTCAGCTGCAAATCGGATGGAATGGTCTCATGGTCCCTAGGGGGCAATGGAAAGACTGATGTCTCTAATGTCATTTCCAGGGATAAAATACTATCAATTTCTGGTGTTGGACCATTTGAGAGTGCCAAGAACTTGAGTGACAGTAACTTTCTTTTCTGGGTCTTCAGTAGCTTTGGTTTTAGCACCTACAGGAGCAGGTACCAGGCTCCATTTCCACAGAAGTTGCTCTTTAGGATGATAACTAAAACCAATGGGCTAGATGCATTGCTTCTCCCAAGGTCCTTGGGTTCAGGGTCCTGGACTGTCTCCATCAGAGTCTGAGGAAAGATGAGAATCAAAATGGTGGTAGTAGTGATGGTAATTAGTTTGACTTGCCTGGCACATGTGGCTTGCTGTCTTTTCCTCAGGGTGCCCCCTTGCTATGTGAGTAGCAATTGGTTGGTGGGTTGGCAGTTGGTAGGGAGGGGTAGACCCTTCTTCACAGGGATTACTTCCCCAAATAATTATTCTGAGGGATGTACTGGAAACAGGGCTTGTGGTGTGAGAGATGTTGCCACTCTCAGGGCTCCTGGGCCCACTTACCTATTGGTGGCAGTCAGTCAGCAGTTGCTTCTGGTATCAATGGGGAAGGGGCCCTTTTCTCCACGAGGTGGAAGCCAGGTAAATATAACATTTTATAATGTAGGTGATAGTGTAAGGCCCAGGCCAGAGTATAGGCGTTTCTGCCTGGAGGCTTCTGAAAGGACTCTTGAATATTACAATGGCATCATGACTGGTGGGTGTGCTAACTGAAGGTAACTCACAAGAAGAGACTTCTCCCCTACTAGTGGCTGTGGGGCTGGTTTGATTGTCTGGGGGACACTGCTATTACCAAGGCTCTTGGGACCAGATCCTGGGCTGAACCCATCAGGGCTGAGAAGGGACCAAGATGGTGTCAATGGCATATGATGCCTCTTCTCTCTCCTTCAGGATGCCCTGTTGCTTCAGATAGGCTGGTTTGCCAGATCTGTGGGTAGCAATTGGTTGGCATTTGGTGGGGATAATTGACCTCTTCTTCATGGGAGTTGTTTCCCCCAAATGATAGCCATGAGGGCTGGGCTACTTAAAACGTTACTATTCCTACTGTTATTATTACTACTACGTCTACTAATAGTAATAATAAAAGGCAATGATAAAAGCACTATCATATTGAAATCTGTAAAGCCTTGATATACAGTGCCATCTACTGGAAACAAAAACTGAATTGACCTTATTCATGCATCTAGATTATGAGCATTTTAAAGGAATGAGCCTTATTGGAAAGGTGAAAGAACATGGACAGTCCAGAATTACATTCTTATATTGTTTAGTACCAGATGATTGGTAACAGATGGTATCTCGAAAGTTATACTTAAAAATAGACTCCAATTTTATTTCTCTTAAAACTTTAACTTTTTAAATGAAATTAGCTTTTATGCTTATAAATTTTTCTAAAATGCTATCTCCTGGTACTTCATTGAAAAATGAAAATATTGGTAATAAAACTCCATTTGTAATAAAGGGCTAGAATTTTATTTCTTACCTCAGTAAAGATCTGCTTATGTCTTTATAGATGCTGCTAAAATGGATAGGGATAGAGGATTCTGCAGCTTTTTAAAGATTTTCCAAAACAAGGATTAAAGTTTAACCAAAATCCCATCAACTTACTCATGTTTCCTAAACCAATTTCTAGAAAAGAAAAACTCTCTCTTTAAAAAAATGTAACTAGTATTTTATTTTTTCCAGTTAGATGTAAAGACATTTTTCAACATTCATTTTTATAAGATTGTGAGTTCCAAATTTTCCTCCTTCTCTCTCTCTTCTCTCCACTCCCCAAGATGGCAAGCAAACTGATATAGATTATATATGTGCAATCATGTAAAACATATAGGAAAACTTTTTCAGAGAAAATATTTCTGATTAGGAAGGGGGGAGAGAGAAGGACTAGCTAATGGAAAACAAAACAGATAACCTGATTTAAAGGATTACTTTGTCCTTTTTTGAGAAGAATGTGATAATAGAATAAGCTAACTGCATGGTTGGAAGTTATTTAGGAACATAAATATTACCTCTGATTTCATCTTCCTAATCTTAATATGAACTGAGCAATGGACACTATTATTCCCAAACAGGAAATAGCCAAAAAAAGGTTATATTTCCAAAAAGATAAAACAAATTTATAGATGTTGCTAACTTTCCAGAATTCTGTGCAATATCTCACTAAAATAAAAGAATTCACTGTGGTCAACTTAATGAACTTTTAATTCCCTACATGCCTTTGCCTTTTCTCTCTCCTTGTTACTAGAGTAATAGAAACTTATTATGGAAATAAGGACTAGATCTGTGATTTCATTGAGACCTTCCAAACGAAGAAATTCTCTCATGAAGATCAACACCTTCTCTATAACTCTTAGTCTTAAAGAGATGCCTATGGGAAGCTAAGTGGTGTAATGGATAGAGCACAGGTCGTAGAGTCAGGAGAACCTGAGTTCAAATCCTGCCTCAGACACTGGCTAGCTGTGTGACCCTCCGCAAATCACTTAACCTTGATTGTCTACACACACACATACACACACACAAAAGATAGAGAGATGCCTAAAACACTGAGAGACAGGATCACATGGACAAAACACATGATAGAAAAATGACAGAAACTGAGATTTATCCTGGCTTTGAAGTTGACTTATTATACCTTGTATCAACCTGCCTTATTATGGGAATCCATCAATATTTTTAGGACCCATGATTTCATTGATGAGGGTACTTTCTCCACTAATGACTATAGCAGTCCCTGTACAACTTAATAGGTGGTTTGAAAGTTATAGAAACTGAGGTGGTTAGGTAAGGCAATAAATAGAGCACTGGCCCTGGAGTCAGGAGGACCTGAGTTCAAATTTGGCCTCAGACACTTGACACACTTACTAGCCATGTGACCTTGGGCAAGTCACTTAACCCCAACTGCGCTGCCTTCCCACCTTTCAAAAAGCAAAAGAGCAAAAGGAAGTTATAGAAACCAAAATATTCATCTCTCTGAGGCTCAGGGAACAATGAAACCCTCTGAATTTAGCTACACCGGCTCTTGGTCAACAGATAGTCTCTCACCAGAGCCACACTTGAACCCTTTCCTGCCTGGTAGGTAGACTCTGACCTTTGAGAACCTATTGTCACCTCCATATCACAATGAGACATCAGAGGACTATGGGAATAGGGACAGAGAATGCTGTTAGAAAACCTTTTAAAGGAGTTACTGTTCAGTGACTTGGCAATAAATTTGCAGAGTTCGTTAAGGATTTTTTCTGAGTTCAGTGTTATCCTGTATAGGGCCCAGGCAGGAATCTAGAGAATTTCTACTTGTAATTTTGTCTTAAATGACAAAATAGGATTATATTAGAGTGAGAGAGGAGGGCCTAAAATGTGTAGGCCAGGTAAATATAACATTTTATAATGTAGGTGATGGTGTAAGGCTCAGGCCAGAGTATGGGCATTTCTGCCTGAAGGCTTCTGAAAGGACTCTTGAATATTACAATGGCATCACGACCGGTGGGGTCGCTGACTGGAGGTAACTCACAAGCAGAGATGTTTCTCAATATGACTTTGCATAGCTCTGACTTACTTGGATCCAATTCATGCACATCACCCTTGGGATGTCACTGGTCCTCTTCGAGAATGAAGGACAACCAATAACAACTATGTGAAACTTTTCCCATGACTTTTTTCCTCCAACTTCGCTTTCATTGTTTTTCTACTTTCCATTCCATATTCCATTTCTCTTCATGTCTACAAACTAGCAAAACCTCACATTCTGACTTATGTCCTACTTCTGTAGCCTCCCAAGTTGCTCACAGTTATGAAATCCTGTAATGCTAATTCACCATAGCACTTATTGGCTATTTATAGAACAACCAATCTTAGAGTCTAACAGACATTTGTGGTCAACTATTCCAGCTTCCCCTGTTTTTACAGATGAGGAAGCTAAACCCTAAGAGATTATGACTTGCCTACAGTCATATAGCTAGTTAGTAGCAAAGCAAAGGGCTAAACTTGTCCCTTGATTTTCAATCTACTGTTCTTCCTCCTATACCACAGTCTTTTCTATCAAGTACTGGCTTGTATTGTTCATTAATTCTTTATGTTCTTATATATTGCTTCAACTAGACTATAAACTCTTTGAGAGCAATGACCATATTTAATATTTCCTTATGATTCTTATTGAAACTGACAGAGTATCTTCCAATAAATTTGTTGATTTAGATGAGTAGTTCTCATTTAGTGGCTTGGATTCATAACAATGGTCAAAGGATTCTCTCTAAAAATGGTTTAATGGCACCTTAAGCAGTAAATAATTGCAGAATATTATGAATAGTATATTAAATTACCCTGGGGGTTCACAACACAATTTTGTTGTTGTTGTAAGGGGTTCATGGAACAAAAAACATTGGGAAACACTGATTAAATTATGTTCCTGATTTTTTTCCCACTTTAAAAAAATTATTCACCTTTCCCTATTCAGATAGTTGATAGCATTAAAAAGATTAAAAATGAAAATTTCATTATGTATCTATAGATGATTTACTCAAACATAACCCTACCTCATTCCCTTATGCAGGATTGGTTGGGGATTAGGTACTAATACAGATGAATGAAAGCAGAGATGAAGTTTTCTTGCCGAATAGCTATTTTGAGTCATTAACTCCTTCCCAGAGGGACCAAGAAAACTCCCAGGGGGACAAAGTGTCCAGGAGGCATGGGAGCCAGCATGGAGCATTGATTGTGCCCTCTCTTGTCCTGCTGAAATTCACTGGAATATAGATAGCCAAGAGCCCAAGGAAGAGCAGACTTATGTGCAAAAACCACAGTCCCCAAAGAGGAGAAGGTTAAGTGGAAACCATAGAGGTAGACACAAGTGAATATCACAAATGCTTCTTCTTCATTCAAAGCCCTCAAATCCACCATATTAAGGTGTTTAATTGTGAATAAGGGCTATATTGGCTCCCATCCCTTCAAATTCACTGTAAGAAGATGCTATCCCAAAGAGATCATAGAAGTGGAAGGAAGACCCATATATATGTACAAAAATATTTATTGCAGCTCTCTTTGTGGTGGCAAGAAATTGGAAATTAAGGGGATGCCCATCAATTGGGGAATGGCTAAACAAGTTGTGGTATATGAATGTAATGGAATACAATTGTGCTATAAGAAATGGGGAGGAGATGGACTTCATATTTACCTGGAGAGGCTTATACAAACTGATGCTAAGTGAGAAGAGCAGAACCAGGAAAAATTCGTACACAATCACAGACACATTGTATGTGTGACGACCAACCTTGATAAACTGGACTCTTTTCAGCAACACACGGTTATAAGACAACTCTACAAGTCTCAGGATAGAAGGAGATATCTACATTCAGAGAAAGATCTAGAAAGAACAGAGTTTAAATGGAGACTGAAGCAATCTACATGCTATCGTTCTTTTCCAAGTTTGGTTTTGTTTCTTCTTTCCCTCTGTTCACTCCATTGGTTACAATCCTTCTATATAACCAGACTAATGTCCAATGTGAAAGTATTTGCAGACTCTATACTTGATTGCATGCTGCCGTGGGTGGTGGGAGAGAGAAGGAGGGGAGAAAATTTGAAACTCAAGGGATTGTGGAACTGAATCTTGTAAACTCAAAGTAAATAAACAAATCAATTTTAAAAAAGAAGGTGCTAGATTGGGCTTTATTGTGGGTTCATTGATAAGCTATGATGGAAGTAAGGAAGAGAGAAAGAGCTCATCAAAATGAGGTGAGGAAGATTATTGCTATTATCATTCTTTAATGAACCTGTCCTTTTGTTATGGGAATCTGAAGATCTTCCCTGCCCCTAGGCCCTTTGCTAAAGTGGCTACGTGACTCTGAGGACCTTCCGATATTTGAAAGTATACTCTGTTCCCTAATAGGCTGAATGTGATCACATGGAGCCTGTGGCACCAGGCTTGTTTTCCAGGAATGCCCGTGCCTTGTAGCTTTGTGATTGGGCAATGGGTCTAGAGGGCTGTGACATTCTCCAAGCCAAGAGAAGGCTATATATATACACGCCCTGATGTGAGGTTTTGGTTTGGGGCTCACTTTGAGAAGAGTTGTGTGATTTGGCCAGACGAGACTCTGGGCAGCCGTTGAGCCCCCCGGCTGTAATGGTCAGGCGCTGGAAGCCGT
>JAQQSU010008004.1:0-13065 GCA_028627135.1 Pseudochirops cupreus | reverse complement strand
ATTATTTAATCTAAAGAATGAGTGGGTCAAGCAAGAAATTATGAAATCAATAATTAACTTCATTCAAGAGAATGAAAATAATGAGGCAATATACCAAAACTTGTGGGATGCAGCAAAGGCAGTTCTTAGGGGAAGTTTTATATCCCTGAATACATACATGAATAAATTAGAGAAAATGGAAGTCAATGAATTGGGCGTGCAATTGAAAAAGCTAGGAAAAGAACAAATCGAATATCCCCAATTAAATACTAAATTAGAAATAATGAAAACCAAAGGAGGGATTAATAAAATTGAAATTAAGAAAACTATTGAATTAATAAATAAAAGTAAGAGCTAGTTTTATGAAAAAACCAATAAAATTGATAGACCTTTAGTCAATATAATAAAAAAAAGTAAGAAGAAAACCGAATTACAAGTATCAAAAATGAAAAGGGTGAATCTACCTCCAATGAAGAGGAAATTAAAACAATAACTAGGAATTATTTTGCCCAATTTTATGCACATAACTTTGACAATCTTAGTGAAATGGATGAATGTTTAGAAAAATATTTGTTGCCCAGATTAACTGAAGATGAAGTAAATTACTTAAATAACCCCATCTCAGAAAAATAAATTGAACAAGCTATCAAAAAACTCCCTAGGAAAAAATCTCCAAGGCCAGATGGATTTACTACTGATTCCTATCAAACATTGAAAGAAAAATTAATTCCAATACTCTACAAACTATTTGGGGAAATCAGTGTAGGAGTCCTACCAAATTCTTTTTATGACCCAAATATGGTACTGATACCTAAATCAGGAAGAGACAAAACAGAGGAAGAAAATTATAGATGAATTTTCCTCATGAATATAGATGAAAAATTTTAAATAAAATATTAGCAAAAAGACTACAGCAATTTATCACAAGAAAAATACACTTTGATCAGGTAGGATTTATTCCAGGAATGCAAGGATGGTTCAATATTAGGAAAACCATCAGTATAATTGGTCATATGAACAGTGAAAGTAGCAGAAACCATATGATTATCTCAAGTGATGCAGAAAAGACTTTTGACAAAATACAACATCCATTCCTATTAAAAACACTAGAAAGCACAGGAATAAATGGAGTTTTCCTTAAAATGATAGGTAGTATCTATTTAAAGTCACCAGCAAGTATTGCATGTAATGGGGATAAGATAGATGCCTTTCCAATAAGATCGGGGGTGAAACAAGGATGTCCACTATCACCCCTCTATTCAATCTGATACTAGAAATGTTAGCAGTAGCAATTAGAGAAGAAAAAGAAATCAAAGGAATAAAATTAGGCAAAGAAGAGACTAAGCTATCACTCTTTGTAGATGATATGATGATATACTTAGAGAATCCTGGAGAATCAAGTAAAAAACTACTTGAGACAAATAAATTTGGCAAAGTTGCAGGATATAACACAAACCCACATAAATCCTCAGCATTCCTATATGTTTCTAACAAAATCCAACAGCAAGAGATAGAAAGAGAAATCCCATTAAAAGTTACTGTAGACACTATAAAATATTTGGGAATCTCCCAGCCAAAACAAACCCAGGACTTATGTGAACACAACTACAAAACACTTTTCACACACATAAAGTCAGACCTAACTAATGGAAAAAAATCAGTTGCTCAGAACTGTGTCAAGCTAATATAATAATAATGACAATTTTACCTAAATTAAATCACATATTTAGTGCCATACCAATCAATCTACCAAAAAATTGTTTATAGAGCATAAAATAATAGCAACAAAATTCATTTGGAAGAACAAAACATCCAGAATATCAAGGGAATTAATGAAAAGAAATGCTAGCCATATCAGATTTTAATCTGTGTTATAAAGCAGCAGTCATCAAAACTACTTGGTACTGGCTGAGCAATAGAGTAGTGGATCAATGGAATAGATTGGGTACAAAAGACTCAGTAGTCAACGATTATAGTAATATACTGTTTGATAAACCCCAATACCCTAGTCTTGGGGATAATAACTCTCTATTTGATAGAAAATGCTAGGAAAACAGGAATATAGTATGGCAGAAACTGGGCATACACCATTATCTAACACCATATACCAAAATCAAGTCTAAATGGGTGCATGATCTTGGTATAAAGGCTAATACTGTAAGCAATCTGGGAAAGCAAGCAATATTTTACCTGTCAGATTTATGGAGAAGGTAAGATTTTATGACAAAACAAGAATTAGAGAGCATTATAAAATGCAAAATGGTTAATTTTGATTACATTAAATTGAAAATGTTCTGTACAAACCAAGTCAATGTTACCAAGATTAAGAGGGAAATGGGGAATTGGAAAAGAATTTTTAAAACCAGTGTCTCTGACAAAGGCCTCATTTCTAAAACGTTCAGAGAGTTGAGTCAAATCTAGAAGAATGCAAGTCATTCCCCAATTGATAAATGGTCAAAGGCTAGGAACAGGAAGCTTTCAGGGGCAGAAATTAAAGATATCTATAAGCGTATGAAAAAATGCTTTAAATCGTTATTGATTAGAGAAATGCAAATCAAAATAACTCTGAGGTACCACATCTTATCAGTCAGATTGGCTAAAATGACAAAACAGGAAAATGACAAATGCTGGAGAGGATGAGGAAAAATTGGAATACTGATGCATTGTTCTTGGAGTTGTGAACTGATTCAACCATTCTGGAGAGGAATCTGGAACTATGCCCAAAGGGCTATAAATTATTTCATACCCTTTGACCCAGCAATACTACTTCTAGGGTTATATCCCAAAAGAGATCATAGAAGTGGGAGGAAGACCCATATGTATAAAAATATTTATAGCAGCTCTTTTTGTGGTGGCAAAGAATTGAAAATTAAGGGGATGCCCATCAATTGGGGAATGGCTAAAAAAGTTGTAATATATGAATGTAATGGAATACTATTGTGCTATGAGAGACAAGGAGCAGACAGACTTCATATTTACCTGGAGAGGCTTATACAAAGTGATGCTGAGTGAGAAGCATAGAACCAGGAGATATTTGTACACAGTTACAGATACAATGTATGTGTGACAACCAACATTGATAGACTGGACTCTTCTCGGCAATGCAGGGTTATAAAACAACTCCAAAAGATTCATGATGGAGAGAGATGTCTACATTCAGAGAAAGAACTAGAAAGAACACTTTGAATGCAGACTGAAGCAAACTACCTGCTCTCTTTCTTTTTCTTGAATGGTTTTGTTTCCTCTTTCCCATTGTTTATTCTATCTGTTACAAACCTTCTTTATAACCTGACTAATGTCTAATGTGAAAGTATTTGCAGATTCTATACTTGATTGCATGCCAACTTGGAAGTGGGGGAAGAGAGGGAGGGGGAAAAAATTTGAAACTCAAGAGGTTGTGGAACTGAATATTGTAAACTAAAAGTAAACAAACTAATTAATAAGGACAAAAAAAATAAAGTGATTCCATGATCAAATGTTTTTTAAAAAGTTGGAATTGGGAAAAGATTCTGGGAAGATGGAAAAGTAGGTCAGAATATTCCAAGCTCTGCAGATATTAAGGTTTGGTCCCTGTGAGGAGTAAACACCTCCAGGTTAAATACCCTTAAACATCAAATGTAGAGCCCTGGGGCTAGCTAGGTTAAGAGATTGCCTCATGCACAACTATAGAAATTTTTACCTCTCAGACAGTGTGGGGAGTCAGGCATCTGTGCAGGGGAAGACTGAGGGAACATCTGCTGATAAGAAATGCCAGATTCAGCCATAGCTGCAGAAATGTGGCCAGAAGTGAGAAGGAACCAGAACACACCCAGCAAGTGTAGAAGCAGTGGAGCAGATATGCTTCTGACTGTGGGCATTTTAGGAGGGAGTCAATAAGGACAGATTATTTCTTTTATATGAGGAAAAGTAAAATGTATTTCTAAGACTGTCATTAGTAATTGGGTAGTTCAAAAGCAATATTGGGTTAGACTTGAGCATGATGTGATTTTAAAAAGTAAAATCACTTAAGAAAAGGAAAAAAGAGTGATTATACAAATGAGATGTGAAAGGAAGAACTGACACAGAGGAAATTGATTGGGGAAGAAGGCTGGTAGTTCTAGAACCCTACTCTCAACAAGAATGAGTTAAAGAGGGCACAACACATATATGTTTAGAAGGGTATGAAAGTCTTCTAAATTCAGAAAGAAATAAAAGTCTAAGGAAATAGGGAGGGGGAGAGGATAAGGGAGGAATTTTTAGAGGGAACACTACTCACCTCAGATCTAGGTTAAAGAGAACAATATATACATGCCTTCTAAATAAATAAAGGGAATAAAAGTCTTCTAAATTTATAATGAAATAAGAGGGTGAGGGAATGGGATGAGTGGGGAGAATATAGAAGTATGTCTAGATTAATGGGAATTGGAAAAAGAGGAAATAATATATATTTAGAAAGTTATAAAAGTCTTCTAAATTCATATAGAAACAAGAGGGTAAGGGGAAAGGGTGGTGGGGAAGAAAGAATAAGGGAGGGATCTTTGGAGAGGGATAGGTTAAGAAATAGGAGGGCAAGGTAGTGGGTAGAAATAAAGTAGAAGTTGAGAGGGATAGAAAATATGAGATACATGCAAGTAAAATAAAGATCAATAGTAGAATTTCTTGGGGGAAAAAAAGCATGATCTCAGAAAAGTAAAAGCTAAAATAGATCTAATCAAAAGAGAAAAACAGGGAAATTACACTTCATGTCAGCCATATTAATCACTATTGTTTTAGACAATATATATTGTAAGGTTGGAATATAACTGTAGGGTAGGAAATGATGAGTGGGTGAACTTAGAAAAAAATGGAAAGACTCAAACTTATGAAGGAAGAGGCTATCCACTCTCAGAGAAACAGTATGAACAAGTACAATATGTTCTTACATAGAAGCATATGAATGTAAGTGTCCATAAATTATTATGATTACAGATATATAAGTATATACATATATGTATAAGTACATGTATGTATGTGGATAAGTATATAAGCATATATACATATATGTTTGTGTGTGTGTGTGTGTGTGTGTGTGTGTGTGTGTGTAATGGTAGCCTTCTTAGAGGTGGGGAGAGGAAGGAAGAGGGTAAAAACAAAGTAAAAAGCACACAGCAGAGAACAAAAGAAAACTTAGAAGAAATCAGAGAAAACATGAACAGCTCTGAACACAATATGTTGCAATTATTATACAGGCTTTCTTGAAATTGAAATTTATTGCTATATATTTTGAATGCTTGCCCATGTTCTGCTGTACACATGGTAATGTTTTTTTTTCTTTCTTTATTTTGTATTTAAGAAACTTTTTTGTTTTTTTGGTTTTTTTTGCAACAAACATCTCTGATAAAGGTCTTCTTTCTCAAATATATAGAGAAGTGAGGCAAATTTATAAAAATACAAGTCATATCCCAATTGATCAATGGTCAAAGGATATGAACAGGCAGTTTGGAGATGAAGAAATTAAAGCTACCTATAGACATATGAAAAAATGCTCTAAGTCACTATTGATTAAGAATGAAGATTTGAACAACTCTGTGGTACCATCTCACACCTATCAGATTGACTAACATGAGAAAACAGGAAAATGATAAATGTTGAAGAAGACATGATAAAATTGGAACACTAATTCATTGCTGGTGCAATTGTGAACTGCTCTAAACATTCTGAAGAGTGATTTGTAACTATGCCCAAAGGGCTATCAAATTGTGCATGCCCTTTGACCCAGAAATATCACTTCTAGGTCTGTATCCCAAAGAAATTATAAAAATGCAAGAAGGACCCATATGTGCAAAAATATTTATAGCAACTTTTTTGTCATGGCAAAGAGCTGGAAATTTAGAGGATGCCCATCAGTTGGAGAATGGCTGAACAAGTTGTAGTATATGAATGTAATGGAATACTAGTGTGCTGTAAGAAATGATAAACAGGCAGAGGCAAGATGGTGGAATAGAAGCTGTAAAACTCCATGAGCTCCCCCCATAACCATCTCAAATACTGATAAAATATGACTCTAAACAAACTTTAGAGCTACAGAACCCACAAAGTGACAGAGAAAAACAAATCTCCCACTGAAGGCAGCCTGGCAGGCTGGCAGGAAGGGTCCATCTATGTGCACTGGAAGCCGAGCCCAGCCCCATGTGAGCCACATGAGTTGAACCCCAGGGCAGCCCCGACCAGCAGTGGCTGGAGAGGACTCTGGAGAGTAGATGACCAGCAGTTGGGCCAGTTTCCATAATTATCAACCCATAAATGCCAAAGACAAAGGAAAAGGTCAGTGTGCACTTTGAGGGAACGGGAGGACCAAGAGCATGGTCAGCTCTCTGCCCCTGGCATGAGAACGTGAGAAGCAGTGGAGGTACTGTGGCTGTGCAGCCATCACCAGGTGATTGCTTCAGAGCTCCCAGCCTGCAGAGCATAGAGGGATCAAGAAACCACTCAAAGGGATAATCACACTTGCTGTAACCTGCTTGGATCTGGATTGCTGTCTTGGGAGGAGATGCTGGGGTGTGTGACCAGGTGCCCAAGCTTGCAGAGGCGTCAGAGAGGGCACCCAATTACTAGCTCTGGCAGCTGTGAAAACTCCATCAATTTGGGACAAA
Organism: Pseudochirops cupreus; assembly: GCA_028627135.1. Classification (NCBI taxonomy): domain Eukaryota; kingdom Metazoa; phylum Chordata; class Mammalia; order Diprotodontia; family Pseudocheiridae; genus Pseudochirops; species Pseudochirops cupreus. The sequence continues at coordinate 6,475 of JAQQSU010008004.1, read as the reverse complement.
TCTCTTCTCTCTGGAAGCAAAGTTCCTCTGTGGCCAAAAGCTCAAAAGTCAAGTAACTGGCTTCCAATATGAACAAGCAAAGGAAGCAAAGCAAGCACAGCAGTCAAACTTTAGATTCCTTTTTGGAGGACAAAAAGCATCAAAGCATGGAATGGGAGGAAGACAATAAAGTCAGAACTTCTGCATCAAAAGCTTCCCAGAAAAATATGAATTGGTTACAGACCATGGAGAAGCTCAAGAAGGAGTTTAAAAATCAAGTAAGAGAAGTAGAGGAAAAATTGGGAAGAGAAATGAGAATGCTGCAAGAAAATCATGAAAAGTTAGTCAAAAATCTGACTGAAGAAAATGACACCTTAAAAAATAGACTAAATCAAATGGCAAAAGCAAAAAGCCAATAAGGAGAAGAATGCCTTAAAAAGTCAAATTTGCCAGATGGAAAAAGAATGTCAAAAGCTCACTGAAGAGAATAATTCCTTCAGAACTAGATTGGAGCAAATGGAAGCTAATGACTTCATGAGAAATCATGGTACTATTAAACAGGTCCAAACAAAAAAAAATAGAAGGCAATGTGAAATATCTCATTAGAAAAACCACTGACCTGGAAAACAGATCCAGGAGAGACAATTTAAAATTTATTGGACTACCTGAAAGCCATGATCAAAAAAAGAACCTAGAAATCATCTTTCAAGAAATTATCAATGAAAACTGCCCTGATAATTTAGAATCAGAGGGCAAAATAGAAATTGAAAGAATTCACTGCTCACCTCTTTAAAAAGATCCCAAAAAGAAAACTCCTAGGAATATTAGAACCAGGTTCTGGAGTTCCCAGATCAAGGAGAAAATATTACAAGTAGCCAAGAAGAAACAATTTGAAAATTGTGGAAACACAATCAGGATAACACAAGATCTAGCAGCTTCTATATTAAGGGATCAAAGGGCTTGGAATATGATATTACAAAGGTCAAAGGAGCTAGGATTAAAACCAAGAATTGCCTACCCAGCAAAACTCAGTATAATGTTTCAGGGGAAAATACGGTCATTCAATGAAATAGAGGACATTCAAGAATTCTTGATGAAAAAACCAGAGTTGAACAGAAAATTTGAAATTCAAATACAAGAAGCAAGAGAGGCATGAGAAGGTAAACAGGGAAAAGAAATCATAAGGAACTTATCAAAGTTGAATTATTTACATGCCTACATGGAAAAAATGATAATCATAACTTATGAAACTTTTCTCAGCATAAGGATAGTTGAAGAGAATATGAATGTATATGTATACATATATACACACATATGTGTATATTTATATATATACACACACATGTGCATGTATATATGTATATGTATATGTACATATGCATTGTATCAGCAAGCACCCTAGCATACCCAGGGTGGCTGCTAGCACACGTTCATAGATCTACTTTTCTAAAGAAAAGCAACTCAAAATGGGTTAAAAATCTTACTTTAATCAATCAAACATGTATCATTTACCTAGTTCAGGGGGAAAAATCAGCACCCTTAACTTCAGAGAATACAAACAGAATACAACAAAAGTTAACAAGCAGAAGTTACAAGCAGACAAAGAAACAGATCAGCAGACGAGCTTCCAATTGTCTGACTGTCACATCCATACCTAATCAGTTACCAGAGAGGGAAGCACCAACATCTGGGTGTTTCAAAGCTGGAGGGCTCAACAGCTGCCCAGAGTCTCGTCTGGCCAAATCAAACAACTCTTCTCAAAGTGAGCCCAAAAGCAAAACCTCATATTAGGGCATATATACAGCCTTCTCCTGGATCAGAGATCATCACAGCCCTCTTGACCCACTGCCCAATCACAAAGTAATAAGGCGTGGGAACTCCTGAAGAACAAGCCTCCCGCCACAGGCTCCATGTGACCACGTTCAGCCTGTTAGCAGAGTATACTTTCAAATCAGGAAAGATTCTCAGAGCCACTTAAGCCTGTCAAAGGGCCTAGGGGCAGGGAAGATCTTCAGATTCCCATAACATGTGTGTGTATATATATATATATATATATATGTACATGTATATATATGTATGTATGTATATATGTATGTATGTATGTATGTATATATGTCTATACAGGAGGGTATATGTGTGTATGAATACATATGTGAGTGTGCGTATATATGTGTACAGGTCTACATAGACAGAGGGCATGGGATCAATTGAATAGGAAGAAATAATACATAAAAAATAAAATTAAGAGGTGAGAGGAATATAATGAGAAGAAATAGGGAGAGGTAGAATAGGGTACATTATCTCATATAAAAGAGGCAAGACATAACTGTTACAATGGAGGGGAAGAACAGGAAGGCAAAAGGGAATGGGTCAACCTGACTCTCATTGAATTTGGCTTAAGGAGGGAATAACATACACACTAAATTGGGTATCTTACCCTACCGGAATGTAGAGGGGAAGGGGAAAAGAGGGGGAAATGATAGAAGGGAGGGCAGATTGGGGGAAGGTAATTAGAAGCACACATTTCTGAAAAGTGACAGGGTCAAAGTAGAAAATAGAACAAGTGTGGGGCAGGATAGGATGGAGGGCAATATAGTCAGTTTTTCACAATATATGCACTGTGGAAATGTTTTGCATAACTACACATGTACAACCTATATTGAATTGCTTATCTTCCCAGTAAGGGTGGGTGATGAGGGAAGAAGGAAAAGAATCTGGAATTCAAAGTTTTAAAATCAAATGCTTAAAAAATTATTATTATTTTTATTTTTACATGCACTGGGAAATAAGATATATAGGCACTTGGGTATGGAGATCCATCTTGCCCTACTGGAAAGTTGGAGGGGGAATGGGGAAGGATATAGGAGAGAGCAGATTGGGGGAGGGAGTACTCAGTGGGATCGATATTCTGGGGTGGTCGGTAGGAAAAAGATGGGGAGAAAATTTGTAACTCAAAACCTTGTGGAAATGAATGTTGTAAACTAAAAATAAACATAAAATTTCAAAATAAAAAAACAAACAAAAACAAAGAAAAGATAAATAGACAGACTTCAGAAAAACCTGGAAAAACTTACATGAACTGATGCTGAATGAGGTGAGCAGAACCAAGAGACCATTGTACACTGGTAAAGCAGCATCATGCAATGAAGTACTGTGAATGACTTAGCTATTCTCAGCAATACAATGATCTATGACATTCCAAATAGACTAATGATGAAGCACACTATCCACCTCCAGGAAAAGTACTGATATTGTCTGAATACAGACTTCTGTCTGTATTCATGCTATTTTCATATTTTTTCATTTCATTCTTTTATTCTACTTCTATTGTACAAAATGACAAATGTGGAAATGTTTTACATGTTCTCACATGTTTAACCTATATCTGATTGCTTACCAACTCAAGAAGGTGGGAAGGTAAAGACAGAGGGAGAAATAAAATTGGGAACTCAAAACTTTAAAATAAGACAAATGTTAAAAATTGTTTAAAAGTGTAACTAGGGGAAAATAAAATATTATTTATTAAAATATAATTGTGAAATATAGAAGAAAAATATTTTTTTAAATTGAAGACAGCTAAAATGTCTGTTAAAACTGCACATAAGTGGTCTGATGCTCCTTTACTGTTCTCAAGCACATAAAGTACATTGGAAATAGAAAGAATGGCTTAACACTACATCTGACTTTCATGTCTCTCTATACTTAATACAACTCTGCTCTACAGAGAAACCTTCACTAACCATAGTCAGCCATAACTTGAAATGTAATGTCTGCTCACCAAAAGGTACCAGAAGTCCTGCCCAACTACTTGATACTAATTGCTGCAACCTTCAAGCAGAAGACTGGCATCATCAATAAAAAAGTATTCAAGAACTGCATAATAGGATTGATACCAGATCTTGCTAACCACAACCATTGATGTCTCAGATAAAAGAATCAGGTATGCACCCACATATCACACTATGAAAGAACCTGTCCATTTGTGGAAGCAGACACATCCATACTCTCCTGCCATGCTGTACCTCATCAGGATCAAGGAAAAAGAATCCCAGAATGGATACACCAGTCTGCCTCTTCTCTCTATAGGACTCTATGATACTGTATAATTTGGCAAATAAAGATGCAAGATGAATTCTGTCGCATGTATCCTTTACTTAGATATGTTGCATTTGTTTCCAATTCCCAACCTAGAGTTTATTCCTATGCCCTTGGAACTTAGAATTTTTCTTTTTTTACTCTATTTTTCAAGTATATGATCAGAACCATCTGCAGTTCCAATGCTAATGACCCATTAAAGCTCCCACTAGCTACTCCTCCAAAGTCCATAAATGCTAAATATGTACCTGTGGTGCTGTTGGGGATAAATAATATTGAGTGAAGCTATGAAGACTTTTACACAAGAAGTGTGGATTAAAATGGAGAAAGGTCCTTGATCTTTCCTCTTATAAAATGAGTAATTCCATATTAAAAATTGGTCTCCATTGAAGCACTCTTGTTTTCCTGTGTTTCTGTTCCATGAGGCCATCCCTACTTCTGTTCTTGCTTCTGAACTTACAAAACAGTCAGTTATCTCTCTGACCAACAACGACAAAGTTCAATAAGCAGAAAATGTGGAATGCTGATTAACTCTCCACAGATTCCAGTGCTCACAGAAAACTCCTTTCAGTCTTCAAAGGTGAGGTGCTTTCTGAAACATATTTCCCCTATCACACAAACACAGATTGTTTCTTCTGTACCCATTAATAAAGTTAATATCCTATTTAAGAGCAATCTCAGGAATTTTCTTCAGCATCTGTACATTCTTAAAAGTACTTATGGTGCTCTTAGGACAGCCTTATGGACATGCTTGCAATTGTTCCTCAAAATCAGTACCTTCTACACCAGTGCTCAGGCTCAACATTCCTTTTGTAAATAACAGTCTTCTCATTAAATTCAGGACTAACCTTAAAGGACTAAATGACTTTGAAAGGTGAAACACATGAAGTGAGATGTAATAGATTCAATGATTATTCAACTTAAAGTCCAGACATGTAAGTTCTGATCTTTTCTCTCCCACCTGTAAATTGTGTAATGTTGAGTAAATATGTCAACTTCTCCGCTCATCAGCAAATTTATCTGTATAATGGGCAAGTATAGGCAGGTTTCTTCTCAGATCCCATTGTGGGGTAGAAGCTAAATGGCTCCAATTCTATTCTTGGCTTCCAATCTGGATGGTGCTCCAGAAGAGATTTATGTTACCTGAGATCGAGGCAGCTGGAAGATGCAGTGAATGAAAAATTAAACTGGTGTCAAGAAGACCTGAGATGAAATCCTGCCATGGGAATTTATGAGCTGTTTAATCTGGGATAAGCAACTTAACGTTTCTCAGTCTCAGGATCCTTCTCAGAAAATGGGAGTAAGAAGAGCACCTGCCTTGTGGGTTTCTTGTGAGGATCAAAAGAAATAGGTACGTGTTTCTCATTTTTTCATTTATAAAGCATTAAAGGTATTCATAAATGCTAAGTTAGTGTTGTTGCTGCTGCAACTACTGCTACCACTACTACTACTACTACTATTTTGGTAGATAGAGGCATTGAATATATTAGGTTCAATATCACTCACCTGTGGAAAGTTGTAAAGGTTAAGCAAGGTCCCCATCTGGACAGACAGAGCTGATGTGGCTCCCCCAATAACAGCCATAGACTTGTCCTGCTCCCTGCAGCTGTAGTTAGGGATGAGCTGGCCCTGCCCAGACAGCCACCGCAGGGAGCTCTCCAAGGTCCTCTCGTCACTGTGGTAGGTGTTGTAGAGGTGGAATCCCAGGGAAATGTTGGGCAACACATTGGGATCCCTGTTAATCTCCTCCACAGCAAACACTACAGCCAGGGCCTGCTGGTAATTTTTGTGCAGCCACCTGTGGGGATGGAGGAAGGGTCATGGAACAATAACAAAACTTTCAAATAGAAAATTTTTCACAAGAATGAATTTCCCCAGCCACATGAGTCAGAACTAAGGACTGCAACAGTTGTTCACTTCATTTTATTTCTGTGAAAAAATAGCCTCCTTCCCACCAAGTGCTTTGTTCCTATATTCTTCCCCTCTTGTGATTCCTTACATGGTGAGGACCATTAGCTTTGTATTTGACCTTCATTTTCGAAGAGGACCATGGAATCACAAGAATGATGACATGACTTGCAGTTGACTGATTTGAGTGAGGGAGGGCTGGGCAAGGTCACTAGCCTCATTTTCTCCTCCAGAGCCATCTGGCTCCAGTGACCAGATATTCATCAGGATCACTGGAGATGACCCACAATGCAGTGAGAGACCCTGGCCCTTTCATAAGCAAAGGACAAACACAACCTGTGAATAAACCAAGCTACCTGAATGGGGACCCAGCTAGTTAGGTAACACAGCTTATCTTCTCTTTCTCCCTCTTCTTCTCCCTCTCCTTCTCCTCTCCAAAGAAAGGTAAACTTTGACGGCCAGAAGCTGCCTACTTAACTTGGGGCTTACTGTC
>JAQQSU010008003.1:0-13065 GCA_028627135.1 Pseudochirops cupreus | reverse complement strand
AACTCCACCAACAATGCATTAGTGTTCCAATTTTTCCACATCCTCTCCAGCATTTGTCATTTTCCTGTTTTGTCATCTTAGCCAATCTGACTGGTGAGATGTACTACCTCAAAGTTGTTTTGATTTGCATTTCTTGAATCAATAGTGATTTAGAGCATTTTTCCTTATGCTTAAAGATATCTTTAATTTCTGCCTCTGAAAATTGTCTCTTCTTATCCCTTGACCATTTATCAGTTGGGGAATGACTTGTATTCTTATAAATTTTACTTATTTCCCTGTAAATTTTGGATATGAGGCCTTTATCAGAGACATTGGTTTTAAATATTCTTTCTCAATTTCCCACTTCCCTCTTAATCTTAGTTATATTGGCTTTGTTTGTTCAGAAACTTTTCAATTTCATGTACTCAGGGTTATCCATTTTGCATTTTATACTGCTCTCTAATTCTTCTTTGGTCATAAAGTCCTTCCTATTCCATAAATCTGACAAGTAAACTATTCCTTGCTTCCCCAGATTATTCACAGTATCAGCCTTTATACCTAGATCATGCACCCATTTAGACTTGACTTTGGTGTACGACATTAGATGATGGTCTATACCCAGTATCTGCCATACTATGTTCCAATTTTCCCAGCAATTTTTGTCAAATAATGAGTTCTTACCCCAGAAACTGGGATCTTTGGGCTTATTAAATAGTATATTACTATAATCATTGATTATTGAGTCTTTTGTACCCAATCTATTCCATTGATCCACTACTCTATCCCTTAGCCAGTATCAAGCAGTTTTGATGACTGCTGCTTTATAATAAAGATTAAAATCTGGTAAGGCTAGGCCACCTTCTCTAGCATTTCTTTTCATTAATTGCCTTGATATTCTGGACTTTTTGTTCTTCCATATGAATTTTGTTACTATTTTTTTGTTTTCTTATTTTTTTTCCCTGCCTATTATTTGACTTTCAACTCTGTTAAAGTAGGACTCTTTCTAGGGTGTTGGGCTCACTATCCCAAACATTAGAGATTTTGTGCAACTCTTTTCAGAGAAACTTCTAGAGACTTGGAAGTTTTCAATTGTTCCAAGGTGACATGGTCTGAAAAGATATCTCTAGTACTCTCCTGGCCTGAACTGATGGTGTGTGAGAGACTACAAGCACTCTTATCTAACCTGGTACTGTCAGGAAAGTCCCCACTCCACTGGGGTCACAAATCTTAGTGTGCTAGTGCTTCACCTTACCCTGCAACTGCCACTAACAATTGTGACCCAGACCTGAGTATGGGCAAAGCAGCTGTCCTGCCTTAGTGCTAGCAAAAGTACCCTGTAATCTTCTGAGCAGTTGTTTGACCCCCTTACTATCTATATGCTGAGAGTTCTGGAAGTAGCAACTGTTTTATTGAGTCAGTGACTCCCAAGGCCTGATCATGGTTTACTGAGGCCTGTTCTGTGCTGGAGTGGCCTGTGCTAGACTGAACTCCTCTCTTACTCTGTTGCAACACACCTTTCATATTGACCTTCTAAGTTGACTTGGGCTGAAAAATTGTTCCTCTCCATCTTTTTGTATGTTCTGCCACTCTAGAACTTGTTTAGAGTCATTATTTAATGATTTTTGGGGGGAATTTGGAAAGGATATCAGGCGAATCCCTGCCTCTACTCTGACATCTTGGTTCTGACCCAAAGTATTTTTAAATAGGCATAATAAATCTATATCCTCCCATTAGAAGTTACTTTGTTTATATTTATTCCTAGGCACACATTTTACTCCACATTTTAACAGATTGTAAATTCCCTCAGTAAAGGGATTATTTCAGTTTGTGTTTATGTGCTCAGTACTTAACATCTATCACCCTTATATTGACAAGCACAGGCTAGATTGAATCTCAGCTAGATTGAATATGAATTAGATTGAATCTCAGCACCTTCCATTTTTTGCTTTTTTTATTGATAAAATGGAGTTTATGACACAGTGGCATCCTTTGAGCTACCAAAATATTCATGCATGATAGAGATCTAGGAGTTAGGGCAGAAATTCCCAGTGTTTCTCTCCTTGACCTTCAAGGGATTAAACATAGACAGGAACAGATTGTGTTTGGCAGACAAAATTTCTTATTCTGAATGAAAAAGTGGGAAAGTCACAACCACAGAGCAAGTATGCTAAGTGGTAGTTATGAGGAGCTTCAGAAGCTTGGTGGTCACACAGGGAAAGACAAAAATCATAACTGTAATTGTACATGTATGAAAAGGGGTAGCTTCTAGCTCTACCTTTTTTGTCTAAAAGACATAAGTCACAGAGCTGAACAGAAATACTTTAACTGAGGTTATCTATCACAGTTGTTCTTGATTTGACTGACAAAAACCCATTGTGAGATAAGAAACCACTTGGATTCACTTGTAAAACAGAATATGGAAGTCCCAGTTGCAAGAAACCATCAATGGTGAAACTTAGTTCTCCCTCCTAGGAATATGTCTCATTTGTTTTAAATCTTATCTCTCTCTCTCTAAAATTAATATTTTACATGATTATTCACATTGTCACTAAAGGATAATTAGTAATTATTTATTGTGTGACAGATTGAGGTAAACACTATGTATTATTGTTTCACAAATTAATATTGTTCGAGAGCAGTTACCAAGGAGATTATGGTTGGCTACACCAAGAGAGGGGAAACACTTCCTCATGTTACATAGAAAAAAGAGTATTTATTCAGAAAGATGCATTTTACAGTGATATATTTAGAAAGAGAAGATCTGTAATGTGTACTTCTATAGTAGATAACTATAATTTCTATCTATGGACAGAACAAGAAGACCGTGAGTGAATGCTTACTCCCCAGTCCCTCATCTCTAAGAGGGCTGTTGCACTGGAATTATACCTATCTACTATATGTTCAATATTTGCAATCCAGGCTTTCACTGCTATACTTTGGAGATTAAAAATAAAATCTACTCTCCCTGACTCTACTTACTCAGATATGGAAGGTAATAACTTATTCTAGAAGAGATCCACCACCATCTCCATGCCCTCCTCCTTACACACGCACATCTTTGTTATACTCTTTCTGTTCTTTCAATATATCCTGGCCTACACAGTTGACCTGAGGTTTTCTCATGTCAATTACAGGTTTAAGAAAACTTCAGCCCTTTAAGACATGGAGATGAGATCTGATTAGAGAGAGATTAATGCCTATGGTGCAGGTAGGTGGCACAGTGGATAGAGTTCTGACCCTGGAGTCAGGAAGATTCATCTTCCTGAGTTCAAATCTGACCTCAGAAACTTACTGGCTATGTGCATCTTTGCTTCATTTTCCTCATCTATAAAATAAGCTGGAGAAAGACAAATCACTTCAATTTCTTTGCCAAGGAAATCCCTAATGGGATCATGAGGAGTTGGATATGACTGAATAACAACAACAAAACAATATCTGGAGCAAGGACTTAGGAATGAATTGTTCTACTCACATGAGGGTTGGAGCCAGATAGAGGAATTAGCTAGATTTTCTCCTTCCTCCCCCTCCTTCCCCTCAACAATAACAGCAACAACAATGACAAAAAAAAAAACACCTCCTATTCCCTCTATGCAGTTTAAAAGTACATAGATTGGCTGTGAGGATTAAGTTATAACATGTAGGTAAAGCACTTTTTCTCTATACATCACTACACAAATATACAAGTTATAGTTATCATCATCATCATCATCATCATCATCATTGTAGTCACCATTAAAATAAGGAAAGGTTGATGCCTCACACTTATTTCTAATGTCAGGTAATTCTGTGACTGAATATTCAAATCAGACTCCTCAACTATAAAGCAAAGTGTTCTCTATTTGATAAACTTTTAAGTACATTTAATAAATTTGTCTTTTTTTTCAGTGAAGTTTGATCATCTGAGGGGCTCTAACATATGGGGAAGAGAAATTATCTTGTTTCATTTTGTACTAAACTACATTAGAATAGAATATTTCATTCATTTTTATTTAATATGCCCTAATGTGAAATTTCCAGAACTTATGTTCTCATGTGTTAGTACAACACTATTTATGAGTGGTTAATGTTTGCACTGGATAATGAACAAAAATTAGAACATATTGAAATTGAAAACGGTCCCCTTGGTTTCTCTAAAATGTGGCATAATATGGGACCAGTTTTAAAATATATATTATTTTTAAATTGTTACATTTGTCCATGGAAAATTAAAGGTGACATATGTACAGGTCAAGAGAATTCAAATATGTATATGAGGTATGAGAAACATGAATGTGTGTATGTTTTAGATTGATACAGTGAATATAATAACATGCTCTTATCCATCAACTTATGGATCCAAGAAACTACAAGAAAGTTGTTTGATACTGTATCCAAAAGGGGGAAAATTAAATTTCTCAAGCTAGACAAAGTCTTTTTATGCTATAGTATAGACAAATTCTACATAAACAATAAGGTGAGACTTGAATTGAAACAAAGGAAGAGAACAGAATATATCACTTACAGAAGATTAGGTTGTATTTTCAATGATTTTAAGGTTCTTGCTTCCAACAAAGACATTATTTCTAATACTATTAGTAACTTCCTCATGATGTGATAATGCCATGAATCATGGAACATAAAGAAGTTAAGCAACTTGCCAAGAATCACAGGTAGAGGACTCCTAGATGAAAGCAAAGGACACTGATGTCATATGGAAAAACTAATAAACGTATATGTTTAACATTGACCCTATCATCAATAAATTCCAATGATTCCCTACTGTATCTAGGATCAAGTATAAAATCCTCTGGCTTGTAAAACACTTCATAATTTGGCACATAGTAAGCACTTGTCAAGTGGTTTTAATTGTTATTGTTACTGCTGGTGGTAAAGTTGTCACAATATATATTTTGAATGTCATCCCCCAACCAACTTTTGCATATTTGGTAATAGAATTCAGCCAGAGAAAATTCTGAATGATTCCTCCTACTAGTTCTTCCCTTTATGTTCTTTTAGATTCTACCTGGATTTTTTACGAGGTCCTCAAAGCATATTCTCCACAAGTTAAATCTCTAAAATAATTTACCCTGCCACTATAGGAATTCTAGCCATCCCCCTTTCACTCTAAACCCTGTGTAATTATTCAGAGGCAATTCCACATAAGGGAAGTTCATTATTTCATTTATTTCTTATGCTGGCATTGCGGTTCTACTAAATGCCTATCAAACTGTTCATGGTAGATATTTGATGGTAACGTACAAACATTTTTTGAGTTGCTTTAAATATGTGAAAATGCCATTTTGTTTCATGTTTCTAAAGTACAGATTTATATTGACAAATTTAATACAAAAATAAACTAATTGCTAAAAAATCTCTTATCATTAATACCGAGTTTCAGATCTGTTCCTTTACACCTCAAAATATGAGTACCTACCTAAAACTTTCTAGCCACTTTAGAAAATGATGTGTTGATGAATCCCAATAGACAGGGAAAAAAATTATAATTCTTAGCCTTATTGGATCATTGATAATAAAATATTTTACTGAATTGCTTCATTTTTATTGCTCTTAAGTACGAAAATAAAATTTTCATTTTTAAATTATGAAACACTTCATATGGTTAAAAAACAAGGGTTACCAAATTACCATTTAGTAAAGTAAAGTATTTAATATTATTTTCAAAAATAACCTTGAGTTCTATCTGCATTATTATACTTCTGCAGCCTTATGAAATAAGACCCACTTGTTTAATTAAAAAAAGAAAAGTGGGTCAGACATGGGTAAAAGAGAAGCAGAGTCCAGCATAGGCCATACCAGTACAGCCACAGGCCAAGCAAAACAGGAGCAGGCCTTAAGTGTAACTGAATTGGTAGTGGCAGGAGCAGCAGCAGTGGCAGCCACAGCAGCTGCTTCTGGAGCTCTCAGCCCATAGACAGAATGTTTAAAAGTCACTATTTCAACATCTGGGAGCCAAGATGGTGGAGTAAGCAGTAAGTCACTCTCAACCTCTCTTATTAACCTTGAAAAACCCAGAAAATATCACCCCTGGAAAAATCCTGTAGCAGTGGAACCAGCAGAAAGATGAAGTGCAATCGTCTTTTAGATTGGGAGGCTAGTAAGATAAATGGAAATGGTCCTTCTTGCATTGGCTGAAGGGGACCAGTACAGGACAGGAGGTGTCCCAGCAAGAACCATTCTGGCAAATCAGTGGGTGATCCTGAGCTCCAGGGTGATAGAGAAGTCAAGTGCCAACACAAGGACTCCTGCATGCCCTGGCATAGACAGAGAAACTGGCAGAACCAGCTTTGAAAACCCCCATATGCACTGACAAACAGGCATCCACTAGCTGTTGAACCTACCTATGCTGTAGCACAGCCTGTGGTGAGGAAGCAAAAAAATTCATTTTATTTTATTTTTCAGTTTTCATTTTTGATTTATTGAAATACACCTCTGAAAAGACAGGCTTTAAAAAGCCCGTTGTGTTTTAAATGGGGCTACCTGGCAGTATCTTTTTTTTTTAATTTTTTAGTTTACATCATTGATTTCCACAAGATACTGAGTTACAGATTTTCTCCTAATTGTTCCCCCCACCCACCACTCCAAAACAGACATTCCACTGTATACAACTCCCCCAATCTGATCTTTCCTAGACCCTCCCCATCACCCCATTGACTTTCTGGTAGGGTAAGATGCATCTCCCTATCACAGTGCCCGCATATCTTATTTTCCAGTTGCATGTAAATTATATATATAGATTTATTTATTTATTTAGCATTTGATTTTAGAACTTTAAATTTTGAATTCCTCTTTGTCACCCACTCCCACTGGAAAGTGAGGCAATTCAATACAGGCCATACACACAGAACATCTCCACAATCAACATATTGTGTAACACTGACTATATTTCCCCCCTTCTTATCCCCTGCTGGCCTCCCCCGCCTTATTCTGTTCTCTACTTTGTCCCTGTCCCTTTACTGGAGTATGTGCTTCTAACATCCCTCCTCCCCCCACACTGCCCTCCCCAAATCCTCCCCACTCATCCCCATCCCCCCTTACTCTCCTGTAGGGCAAGATGCCCACTTTAGAGTGTATGTCATTCCTTCCCCAAGCCAAATTCAATGAGAGTAAGGGTGACCTATTCCCTTTTGCCTTCCTGTTCTTTCTCTCCATTTTAACAGTTATGCCTTGCCTCTTCTATATGAGATGATAAACCTCATTCTGTCTCTCCCTGTCTCCTCTCTTTCTATTGATCTCTCACCTCTTAATTACACATTTTATAATACCATCCCTTCCTATTTAATTGTTCCTGTGCCCTCTGTCTACATACACATAAATACCCATACTCACATAAGTGAGTACATATGCATATAAAAGTTTGATAAGTTGCATTTCTCATTTTTCCATGTTAGCATTTAAATAGTTCAACTCATACATACATATATACGTTCACGTATGTCTATATAGTAGTGTATATATGCCTATGAATTTGTATGTGAGTGTGTGTATATATGAGTAAATAGAAAGAGGGCACAGGATCAGTTGAATAGGAAGGGAAGATATTATAAAAAATGAAATTGAGAGATGGGAGAGGAATAGAAAGAGAGGAGACAAGAAGAGAAAAAATGCAGTTAATCTTCTCACATAGAAGAGCCAAGGTATAACTGTTACGATGGAGAGGAAAAACAATGAGGCAAAAGGGAATTGTTCAACCTTGATCTCATTGAATATGGCTTAGGGATGGAATGACATACACTCTGAATTGGGTATCTTGCCCTACGAGAGCATAGGAGGGAAGGGGGTGAGAGGTTGTATGATGCAGGGGAGGGCAGGGTGGGGGTAGAATGTATGTTAGAAGCACATACTTCAGTAAAGGGACTGGGACAAAGTAGAGAATAGAATAAGTAGGGGGGCAGAATAGGAAGGAAGGAAATATAGTCAGTGTTTCACAATATATCCATTTTGGAGAAGTTCTGCGTAACTACAGATGTATGGCCTGTATGGAATTGCTTGTCTTTCAAATGGGGGTGAGTAACAAAGGAGGAAGGGAATAAATCTAGTATTTAAAGTGCTCAAATCAAATGTTAAATATCTATCTATCTATCTGTCTATCTATCTATCTATATGGGGGGTGTGGGTGTGTGGGTGTGTGTACACACGTATGTATAAATATATGTGTATGTGTATGTGTATATATTATTTTTATTATCAATATTACTTTTATTTTCATGCAACTGGGAAAGTTATACAGGCACTGGGGTAGGGAGATCCTTCTTGCCCTACTGGAAAGTCAGAGACATAATATGGGAAGATATAGGAGAGAGCAGATTGGGGGAGGTGGTTAACAGTGGGATCTCTGTGTTGGGGTGGTGGATAGTGGAAAGATGGGGAGAAAATTTGTAACTCAAAGTCTCATGGAAATGAATGATGTAAACTAAAAATACACAAAAGTTAATTGGAAAAAAATTTTAAAAAGTTAGCTGAGTGTTTCAAAAAATAGAATTGTGTAAGGGGAAGCTAATGACTCTATGAGACATCAAGAATGAGTCAAAAAAATTCATAGGAATGAAAAAAAATAGAAGAAAACATAAAATATCCTTTTGGGAGGGGAAAACAACTGACCTAGAAAATACATACAAGAGAGATCATTTAAGAATTATTCATTTACCTGAAGGCCATGAACAAGAAATAACAGAACCTGGGTAGCATGTAAGAAAATCGAAACACTGCTGTACTGTTGGTGACTTGTGAGCTGATCCAACCATTCTAGAAATCAATTTTGGCCTATGCAAAGAGGGCTATCAAATTGTGCATACCCTTTGACTGAGCAATACCACTTTTAGGTTTGTATTTCAAAGAGATCATATAAATGACGCCCACATGTTGGAAATTGAAGAGATTTCCATCAGTTGGGGAATAACTGAACAAGATGTGGTATATTAATGTAATGGAATATGATTGTGCTATATAAGAAATGATGAGCAGGTGGACTTCAGAAAACCTGGAAAGACTCATTTGAACTTATGCTGGGTGAAGTGAGGACAGCCAAGAGAACATTGCACATGGTACTTGACACACTGTTTAATGACTGGCTTTGATAGATTTATCTCTTCTTATCAATGCAAGAATTTAAGACAACTCCAAAAAACTGATGATGGAAAATGCTATCCACATGCAGACATCCAGAAAAAGGAATTAAGGACTCTGAATACAGATAAAAGTATATTCTCTCTGTGTGTGTCTCTCTGTCTGTCTCTCTCTCATTTCTTTTTTGTGATTTCCCTCATTCTCTAATTCTTATTTACAACTTGACTAACATGGAAATAGGCTTACTATGGATCTATATGTAGAACCTATATATGTGGTGCAGGGCGGGGATGATAGGGAGAAAATTTGGAACTCAAAATCTTATAGAAATGAATGTTGAAAAATAAAAATAAATACATTTAATAAAAAGAAAGAAAAGGAAGCTTATTTCACATTTTCCATTGTGAATCAATTTTTCTCTTATATTCAAATAGTTATGATCCATTTAACTTATTTTTTAGCATGTAAACACTGGAGATGAAAATTTTAATTTAATTACTCTTGCTTTCCTAGGCAAAACTTGTTATATCCTCTCATGCCTAAATAATATCTGCCCTTATCGTCAGCCAGTAGTCCCAAAATTCATAGCATCAAAAAAATCTGAACCTAATTAGTATTGACCTCAATGAAGAGAAAATCATACTGACGTTTCTCTCTAGATAACAGCACATTGTCCACTTTGTCAGCACTAAGTTCTTTGTCCAAATCTTTATGCTTTACTCAGTCTTCAGGTGACACTTCTACCTCACCCTCTTATCTCTGACCAATGCAACAACCCTAATTTAGACCTAAGTTATTGCCTTGGCTTGTTTCTTATCTCCAGTAAAAACTTCCTGGAATTCATCTTACCTGTTGCTATTTGAGTAATTGTCCTAAAAAATTGTCATTATCATTTCATCAAGCTATTCACAATCTTTAGTGGCTCTCTGTTGTCTATAGCATAATGTTTAATCTCCTTCTCTGGGAATTCAAAGTCCTTCAGTGATCTATTTCCAACCTAAATATACAGTCTTATTTTACAATATTCCCTTTCACATAATCAATTTTTAAAAAAATAATGTGACAGCTGACTATCCCTTACCCTCTCTCTGTCCTTTCCTATCACAGCGCCTTTGTTCACACTATCTTTTCATTCTTGCAATAAGCCACTCCACTCCAGATACAACAATTTTCCTTGGGTTTAGTCCTTCCCTTCCTCCAAGGTTCAAATCAGACACTGCTTCTTCCATATCTATCTTAAAATTTATTAGTATTTTGTTAGGTTTTCATGTGCTCCTTTCACATTTTTTCTTCATTTTTGTGTGTAATTATTATATCCACTCTTTCCAATGTATTAAAATAATTGATAACAGAGAATACATGATTTTCATATTAATTTCTCTCTCACCTAGCACTTAGTCACTACTTAATTAATGTTAGTTGGAAAGAATTAAATACAACTTTACCACAAATGACCCACTATAGTCTAGGTGAATCCCTCTGTGAGCCAGGCCATAACATATTTTTTAATGTAATAAGCTTAAGAACACTTTTCTTCTTTTTGGGTAGGTAATAAAATTCACTTTAATCATATTGATCAGCAGATTACACTGAGGACATCTTTAAAGATAAGACCACTAAAATAAAAATAGCTGTATGATGCTATGAAAAATTAATCAACTCCACAGAATCATATGATATCCTACCTCTCAAGCCATCTAGTTCAATCCATTCCTAACCAAGAATCTGGTACTTGACATAACCAACAAATGGTCATTAAGCTTGTCTCAAAGTCCTACCAGTAGGGGAGAACTCTATTTGCCAGTCCTATGATTGATTGCAAACAAATAGGAGAGCTGTGTCACATACAGAGAACAATATTACATGACCCCCTTCTTCCCAGGTATGTGATTACTAACATCCTACACTATAGAAATTTAAATTAGAGGTTGATTACATTGACTGCTTCCAAGCAGGGTATAATTCCCCTTTTCAGACAAGTGGTATTTTTTTTCTCTCCAGTTTATTGGTTTTAAAAAGTAAAAAAAGACTTAGTAGTAAAAATCTTCCAGATCAAGACCAGGAAAAAAAGTACTGTGGGACCTACAGTTCTTAAATACTGCTATGTGTGTGAACATAAATATCTGGAACTAGTGCATAAAGAAGGGGAACCAAAGGCCAAGGGCCTTTAGATATCATGGATGCTTAATTAATTAATAGGTTTTGGAGATTGGATTCAGTGATATGATAGGAATGAGAAAGAAAAATGAAACAAAGTTATTGAGGCTGGGTATATCAGAAGAAAGAATAAGGACGCTTGTTTCTTTGATTGCATGTTTGTTTGGGGAGGAAAGGGATGCTAGTAGAAAATCTAGTAGAAAATCATAGACTGTCAGAGTTAGAAGAGACTTCAGTAATCATCTAATTCACATACTTTGTTTTAGAGATGAGGGTAGTAGAAGATGGCAACATAGAAGCAAAAAGTTTCGACAGGTTCCACAAAGCCACCTCAAATACCCATATAATATGACTCTAAACAAATTTTAGGGCTCCAAACCTCACAAAAGTACAGAAAACACATCTCCCAAGGAAGGTAGCTTGGCAGGAAGGGCTCATCACAGCCCACTGTGAGCCAAAAACAGCCCAGTCTGAAACTGTGGCTTGGCCTTAGGGTGGCCAGGACAAGCTGCAGCTGGAGCCTTCATGAGAGAGGATCAGCAGCAGTTGTGGCAGTTAACAGATTATCAAGGTATAAGAAACAAGGACAAAATGAATGATCAGTGGAACTCAGCTAAATTTGGGGGAGAAAAGCCAAGGAGGCCAAACTGCCTCCAGGGTGAGGAAGAGGCATAATCGATGTCCCAGCAGCTGCCACCACATGGCTACTTGAGATTCCCAGGCCTGCAGACTGCAGGGGGGCCTAACAATCATTCAGAGGCTAAGTGCTCTTGCATTGAGCGGTCTGAATCCAGATAGTAGTCTTGGGTGGGGTTCCTGGTATGCGTTTTCAGTGAGCCAAAGCTAGTGGGGGATGCAAAAAAATGGCAGCCTCCTAACAGCTCTGGCAGTTGGGAAAACCCCAGCAATTTGGGACAGAGTTTCCTCTCTGGAAGCAGAGTTCCACAGAGCTAAAAAATCAAGTAATTGACTGGCAACATGAGCAGGAAAAGGAAGCAAAGTAAGACCAGCAATCGTACTCTAGATTCCTTCTTTGGGGACAAAAAGGATCAAAGCATGGAATGGGAGAAAGACAACACATTCAGAACTCCTGCACCAAATGCTTCCAAGAAACACGAAGACTTCATACAAGCCGTAGAACAGCTTAAGAAGGATTTTGAAAACCAAGTAACCGAAGTAGAGGAAAAATTGGGAAGCTAAATGAGAATGATGCAAGAAAATTATGAAAAGAGAGACAACAACCTGTCAGAAGAAAATAACACCTTAAAAATAGATTAACTCAAATGGCAAAAGAGGCCCAAAAAGCCAATGAGAAGAAGCACACATTAAAAAGTCGAATTTGCCAGATGAAAAAAGAATCTCTAAAGCTCACTGAAGAGAATAATTCCTTCAGAATTAGAGTGGAGCAAATGGAAGACAATGACTTTACTAAAAATCAAGATACTATTAAACAGATCCAAACAGATAGGGGTAGTTTCTGTCAACTAACATAGTGTTTTGTGTATAGTAATTGCTCAATAAATGTATATTTATTAATTAATTCATGTAATTTGACCTCTGGAACAAGGGAAAAAACAGAACATTCTTATATCCAATATATAAATAGTGTATAAGTTTAATATTTTAAAATATAATTATTTCTTTTGTACTAGTAGCTCAAAGACAACAGATAATTTTATGAATTAAACTTTAGGGTAATTATATGTAAAAGTCATTAATATTGGTTTTAATTGCTGACATCTTAAAATCACTACAAACTGATTACAATAAAAAGAGTGAATGAAAATCCCCACGATATTCAATTATTGAATTTTGACAATTAGGATGGAATAAGATGAGGTGTGACAATAAACCCTCCTTGACCCT
>JAQQSU010008002.1:0-13066 GCA_028627135.1 Pseudochirops cupreus | reverse complement strand
GTATTTTTTGGGGGGCGTCTCCTTTAGCAAGTTGTTGGCTCATTTTTCATGTTTTTCATGCTTCACCCTCTTTTCTCATCCCAATTTTTCCTCTGCTTCTCTTACTTGATATTTAAAATACTTTTTGAGCTCTTCAAATGACCTGTGACCAATTCATATTTTTGAGGAGAGGCTTTTGGCATAGGAACTTCAACTTTGTTTTCTCCTTCTGGTTATATATTCTGCTTTGTCACCAAAGTAAGATTCTATAGTCCGAGTTTTTTTTTTTTTACACTGTTTGCTCATCTTCCCCAGCAAATACTTGGCTTTATAATTCTTTTTCAAGGTAGGACTCTGCTTGCAATGGGGGTAGGGGTGGGGTGGGTGTACTATCTGAGGCTTAAGGGGTTGTGAAGAGCTGTTTTCAAAAATACATCTAGGGGCCTGTACATTTTTAGTTCTTACAAGGTGGTATGTTGAAAGGAGAGGTGTTTACTCCTCTCCTGGCCTGCACTCTGGTCTGAGCAACCCAAACACTCTTTTCTGCTTTGGAACTGTGAGGAGAATTCCTTCTCCACCTCTGGCACAAGCTCCACCATGCATGTACTCCTCCTCATCCCAGGACCCAAGTAGGTCAAAGCAAGAGAATCCTGCCTCAGTACCAAAAAGAGATCCCTTAATTGCCCTTTGATGAGCCACTCAATCCCCCACCCTCTGTGGGCCAGAATCCTAGAAGCAGACACTGCTGTTGCTGCAGCTGCCACTACCACCAACTCTGCCAACCCAGGGCTGGGGCCCTCTTTCACGCAGGTCCCACAGAATTTTCCTACTGATCTTCTATGCTGTCTTTGGAATTTATAGGTTAAGAGGTCCAGAAAATGCCACAGCTGCCAGTTATTCAGTCCCCTGAGACCTGCTCCAGCCTTGTTTGTGTTGGCATCGTCCACACCAACATGCGCTCTGCTCTGAACCTGGTATGATAGACCTTTGCTATTGAAAGGTTTTCTCAGGAGGGAGATTTGCTTCAGTTTGTCACTTTTTGGGTTCTGTAGCTCTAGAATTTGTTTAGAATCATTTTTTAACCAGTATTTGGAGGGACTTGGGGGGAGAACTCAAGGGAGTTCCTGTTTTTACTCCACCATCTTGGCTCCCTATTATTTTCTTTTAGCTAGTATTTTATTTAGGATTTTTACATTCATATTCATTAATTAAATTGGTCTATAATTTTATTTTTCTGTTTTTATTCTTCCTGGTTTAGGTGTCAATTTGACATTTGTTTCATAAAAGGAGTTCAGTAGGATCTCTTCTTTGCCTATCATTACAAATAATTTATTTAATATTGGAATTAGTTTATCTCTAAATGTTTGATAGACTCTCTGGTAAATCGATCTTGTGCTGGTGCTTTCCTCTTAGGAATCACACTTAAAGACTGTTCAATTTCCTTTTCTAAAACAGGTCTATTTAGATATTCCATTTCCTCTTCTGCAAATCTAGCAATTTATATTTTTCTAAGTTATTTCCATTTCACTTAAATTATTAAATTTATTGCATGAAATTGAGTAAAATAATTTCTTTTACTTGCTTTAATTTCACCTTCTTTAGTGGTATATTCACCTTTTTCTTTTTGATAATAATGATTTGCTTTTCCTCTTTCTTTTTCTAAACAAATTAACCAATTGCTTATTTTATTTGTTTTTATACCAATTTTTAGTTTTATTTATTAATTTAATGATGGGTTCTTTTAAAATTCTCCTTGTATATTGTCTTGGGCTGGAAGAATGCCTTATTCTAACCTCTTTTTTTGGCTCTGCAACTCCAGAATTCAATTTGAGATGTTATTTTAAAGTTGTTGGGAGAAGAATGTTGGGAGAAATCAACTGAGGGCTTTCTCTATTTTGCCATCTTCATTCCACCAATCAAAAAATAGTTCTTATGTGCCTATTCTATTCTAGGTGCAGTGCTGATCACTAAAACCCCCAAATATTTTTTTTAATAGATGAACAGTGTGCTATCTGCCAGATGTCTTTTATCGTATAATGATAAAATAAGATTTTAAATCCAAATAGTCATTACAATTGTCTTACACATTGATATTTTAAAACTCAGAATAAGCAGCTCCCTTCTATTACCTATTTTAGAATTAACTAAAATGTTTAGGACTCTTCAGAAATTCCATTTCTGGAAGAAATGTATAATTCAACTTAGAACTATCTACTTCTTGTACTTCACATTTCTGAAGGAAAGTAACAAAAAGCCACAATCCAATTCCATCTTTTAAGGGCCTGAATCTTCATACATAAGAAGATGATATTATTAAGAGATAGAGTGTTTTAAGGGGTTCTAGGGCTTTGAAAACCTTCATGGTTGAGGTGGTCTCCTATTGATCATTCTGTATTAAAAATGGGGGGAAAACTAACTTACCAAATGGAGGCTGAATTATGGGCAGAGTGGGAGGCAAGAAGAGGCAGGTATGATAAATTGTGCTGTACTTATATTCCTTTTATTTTCCAATATCTGGATCAATTAAACATCCATATTTTAAAATTTTTTCTAGTTTTTCAAGTTGAGCCCACAAATCTTAGAGGCAACATGGTGGAGGAGAAAGAGGATTTAGATTGAGAGGATTGAAGTTCTGGATGCAAACAATGATGTTGTCCTACCTATAGGTTCTTACCCAAATCACTTTTCCTTGCTAAATTTCAAATTTCCTCTTCTGTAAAGAGGTACTATCAGACTAGATGACCTTATAAGGTTCCTTCTGCCTCTCAATCTATGATCTTATGAATTAGTTTCCCTTCCTAAAGAGACTTTTCCCTCCAACTAACTTGTGATATTGGCACCTCTGTGATGCACTGCTCTGATGGTCTCCTGTTCAAAGATATACATGGCACACTGATTATTAGCATGGCTTTTGGAGCTGGAAAGGATCTTCTATACCTTCCGAATCCAATGCTCTCACTTGTGAGCTGAAGCTAAGAGAACTGAAGTGATTAGCCTAAATTCACAGAGATGGTATATATGATATGTGATCTTAGGCCTTTTGTCTACAAATCCAGTGACCTTTCCTTCACCCTGCACTCCTTCTTCCCATACATTAGCCTATTCTTGAAGACCTTCAACTCACTAGCCCTTTAAAACCTTACCTTCTACTAATCTCTAGAAAAAGCTGGACAACTCATTGTTTCACTGTCCTGCTTTGGATCATGGTGATCCATGTGCATGGAATGATCTTTATAACTGACCCTACTAAAATCCTACCCATCTTCTGAGATCTCATTCAGATGCCATACCTATCATGATGATTTCTGTGATAACTCCAACCACCATTACTTCCTTTCCTCCCTGTAGTCCTCTATCAGGACATGAAACTAATGAGGGATTGTTCACATGCTACCTTCTACTCTACTCAATTCAATCAAATAAACATTAATTAAATTCCAACCATATGCTTAAAACCACATTAAGTGCTAAAGGCAGAAAGGCAAAAATGAAAACCATCCCTGCCATTAAGGAATTTATATTCTATACTTCAGGCAACTGGAAGGCACAGTGGATAAAGGGCCAGCCATGGAGTCAGGAGGATATAAGTTAAAATTCAATCTCAGACAAGTACTTACTCTCTGTGTAACACTGAGCAAGTCACTTAACCCTGTTTGCCTCAGTCTTTCACTTGTAAAATGAACTGGAGAAGAAAACAGCAAATCATTCCAGTATCTTTACTAAGAAAACCCCAAATGTGGTGATGAAAAGTAGACATGACTGAAGCAAGTCAACAACAATAACAACACTCCATATTTATGTGTCTATTTTATCTCTTGTTTTAGAATGAAAATTCCTTGAGGGAGAGGACTATGTCTTATATAATTCTGGCCTTCTAGTGCAGAACTTTATTTATAGTGGACACTTAATAAATAGTTAATAAGGGTTTTTTTTAGCCAAGAGTTCTTAAAATCATTAAAATATTATCACAAACTTGATTAGTCATCTCATCATCCTTTTGCCTATAGGAAGGACCACACCTAAACTGTCGGACATATAAGATTCAATTCTATTTTAAAATACTTTCAGAAAGGAATATTCCAAAACACCACAAAAAACAAAGCATTATAAAAACATCCATGGAAATCTAGTTTCAGGTGTGGCTCCTATACTACTTCAGGTATTCAGGTAGATCCTTCTTCCATGAATTATCTGTAACTACAAGTCAAGAAGTGTTTAGAAGGAGGATAGATTTAGATAGATCTGTGAGGGTTCAATGACCATCTCTATATAGATCATTTCTAAATCTCTGTATCTGCTGGTGTTTAGCATCAATTGCTCTGCAACAAGAATTGGGCCTTAAGAAGCTGCTTAGAGTGCACAGCATTTATGAAAACTTGGAACAAGGATAGAGTAAAGGCACTAAAGCTTTTCTTAGAGAATGATTTTTAAGTATCAACAAGTGAAGGCAACTCTTCAGATTTGATGAACCATTTATTCCCATGTAGGGCATTAACCCAGGTATCTTTCTGTGAGCAATAACATGTTGAAGGACACATATATTCTTGATAAAGTTTTGTTTATAGAATTTTGTTCAGTGCTTTATGTTTCGTTTTGTTTTAGTGTTTATGTTTAGAAAAATGGTAATGTTACCATCATTGATTCAACTTCTTTTGAAGGAACTTGAATTTGGGGCTAGTCTGTGCATGGACTAAGGAAGCATGCCTAATTTGGTCTATTGAGCTCCAGTCTTCCTGCACTGGCAACTGCCCCCTGATCATGTTCTCCTAGTTACTTCATAAGTATCTCAAATTCAACATGTCCTAAATAGAATTCATTATCTAGATTACTATTTATATATACATATATGTGAATATGCCTATATATATGGATATGTGTGAGTATATTGTATGTAAGAGAAGGGTTCTTTTCATGCTTGATTTTCTTGCAAGTGTATGTCTGGAAATTCATCAGTTGATAGGTTTTGGTTGTTTTTTTTGGGGGGGGGGTTAATTAATTGTTCTCAGTTTCCAACATTTGCTTTTATAAGACTTTGAGTTCTAAATTCCTTCCTTCCACTACCCCCTCCCCAGGATATTATGCATTCTGATATAGGCTATACATGTATGATCATATGTATGCCATGCATGAGCAGCTCCCCAAAAGAATGTTACTGTGAACAGCTTTTAAGGTTCTGATTACACAGTATAGTGAAAACTCCATTTATTCCATAACAAATCAAGGCAAACTTTCTCAGTAAATCAAGGTACAGTATAATATTCCAACATTACATCTTATCACAGAAAATCACAATATAGTGTTCACAACAGCTTAACATTAGAATGGCCACACAGTTTTCACCAAAGTGGCAGTGGTATTTAAAACAAAGAACAAAAGAATAATCATCTGGTTTCCCTAAGTGGGAAATGCTCTTTACTTAATCATTCAGTCATTTCACAATACAAGTCAGTGTTCCACTCATGGGGCAATCATAAGTGAACTTAATCAGTGACTTACCCAGATTCACAATTACTAAGTATCATTAGTCATTAAATACAATCATTAGAAAATTACACAAACTCTCCACCCCTTGGTGTCTAGTAAACTTCAATTTCATCACAGGTTCAATATCCAAGGAGAGGTCTTTTCTTCATCTTTACCAGGGAGGTCTTTCAGATTCCCTGAATCCCCTTCCATGGTGCCAGCTCCTACCTGAATACACTGAACAGTCACTTGGATTCAGAGGCAGACAGCTCCCAGGTTCTCATCTAGTCTTCTGGGCAGTTCTTGCTACACAATGATGTTCATAGGGTCCAGAACATATCAAAACCTTCACAACTTCTGTTGCCAGGAACTCATGGATCAACCAAGCCACAAACAAACAAAGCCTTATCCTGGTCGTGCTTCTTCAGTCCTCCAGCAGTTCAGCTGGCTTTAGGACCCAGAAAAAAATCTCAGCCTTTCAGGAGGCAGCAGTCACTTTTGCTTTCACCAGACTCTGGTCTCATAGAAAACCCCAACTCAGTTCTCAGTCCAGTAGCAGCCCAGCTCCCAGATGCTGGAACAATTGTGCTTCCTCCACCAGGAGTAAATATTCTTGATTCTGACTGTCTGTCGTCAGGAGCTCTTCTTAAATACACACACACACACACACACACACACACACACACACACACACACTGGCTTCTTGTCTCAGCCAAACCCTTCCTGTTATGTCAGCAACAGAAGACAGAGTTCACACATTCTGTTTCTTTCAGGGAAAATTAATGCTAAATTAATTACCATTACATTATATTAAACATATTTCCCATGTCAGGTTGTAAAGGAAGAATCAGAACAAAAGTGAAAATAACATAGGAGAGAAAAAAAACATAACAAAAGAGAAAATAGTATGCTTCAATATGCATTCAGACTCCATAGTTCTCTCTCTAAATGTAGATAACATTTTCCATCATGAGTCTTTAGGAATTGTGTTGCTCAGAAGAGCTAAGTCTACCAGAGTCACTAATCACACAGTGTTGCTGTTAGTGTGTACAGTATTCTCCTGGTTCTCTTCATTTCACTCAGTATCAATTCATGCAAGTCTTTCCAGGTTTTTCTGAAACCTGCTTGCTCACCATTTCACATGGAACAATAGTATTCCATTACATTCATATACCAAAACTTGTTCAACAATTCCCCCAATGGATGGGCATCCTTTCAGTTTCCAATTCTGTGCCACCACAAAAGAGCTGCTGTAACTAATTTTTATACATGCGGGTCCTTTTTTCTTTTTTATGAACTCTTTGGGATACAAACCTAGTAGTGGTATTTCGGAATCAAAGGGTATGCCCAGTTTTATAGCCCTTTGGGTATAGTTCTAAATTGTTCTCCAGAATGGTTGGATCATTTACAACTCCACCAACAATTCCATTTTTCCATTATCTTCTCCAACATTTATCATTTTCCAGTTTTGTCATGGTAACCAATCTGATAGGTGTGATATGGTACCTCAGAATTGTTTTAATTTGCGTTTCTCTAATCTAGACCTATTTAGAGCATTTTTTTTCCTTATGACTATACATAGCTCTAACTTCTTGCTCTGAAAACTGTCTGTTCATATCTTCTGACCATTTATCAATTGGGGAATTATTTTCATTCTTATAGATTAGTCAAAAAGTTTTTATTAAATACTTACTATGTTCCAGGAACCACACAAAGGTCCAGATATAAAAGAAAGGTTCTAATGGGAGAGGCTACGTGTAAATAACTATGAAAATACAAGATTTACATTGTATAAAGGAAAGTTGATCTTAGAAGGAAAGAATAGGGAAAGGGAGGAGGGCAGAGTAAGGTCTTTTGCAGAAGAGCTCTACTAGGAAGTCAGGGAAGCTCCAGTTCAAAAATGAGGAGAACCTTGCAGTCATGAGGGACATACTGTGCAAAGACAGAGTCAGGAGATGGATATAGTGACTGAGGAATAGCAAGTAACTCAGTATAGCTGGAATATAGTTTGTATAGTGGGTTATCAATGTAAGCAGAGAAGAAAGCTAAGAAAGGTTCACATTAAAGACCATTAAATACTAGGAAAAGGATTTTCTATTTGATCTTGGAGAAAACACTACAGTGTATTCAATAGTGGGATGATATATCAGACCTGAGCTGGAGGGAAATCACTATGGCCTTGGAGTGGAAGATGGATTAAAGCAGGGTTCTTTTTTTTTTTTAAAATCTGGGGTCTGTGGATAGATTTTGGTGGCTCTATGAAATTGGATGGGAAAAATTACAGATTTATTTCAGTATAATTGGTTTCATTTGAAATTCTATGTGTTTTATGCATTTAAAAATATTACCAAGAAGAGAGTTCACTGCTGAAGAGGTTCATGTCAGGAAAAAAAAAATCACTAGCGCTTGCATTAGAGGGGGGAGAGACATGAGGAAGGGAGATCAATCAGAAATCAATTGAAATAATCCACAAGAAAGATAATTTAGGCCTCTATTAGAATTTTGGCTGTGTGATTAGGAGGACATATTAATATCATGAAGGTAGAAATATATGTGTGGAGTGAGTAAAGTGTAGAGTCAGGGATTTCATCAATGTTGTGGGTCTGGGCAGCTAGGAGGATAATGTGGCCCTCAGCAGCTACAGGAAATTATGGAAGAGGGGAGAATTTTGAGGGAAGGATAATGAATTCCCCTTTCCACGCATGTTGTTCCCTATGCCTACATGATATGCAGTTTGAGATGTCCAAAATACAACTGGTGATGCAAGACTGGAACTCAGGAGAGAGTATAGGGCCAGATATATAGATCTATATAGATCTATGATCTTCCCTTGTTCCTATCACTGCAGCATTGTGCAATAAATCTAGATTCCTGTTTCAAAAAGTCTCTTACCTAAAGTACAGATATCAATAGAATGTATGTATTTTCAAAAGGTCGTTCTGAACAATGATTAAAATGAAGTCAAATATACCTTAGAACCTTTTTCATCTTGGCAGTCAAGGCAAACTGCAGGGAACACACAGCCAGTTGACATTTGTATAACCAACTTTCAGTAATATATAATGTATTTAATAAATTTCAATGATGATCTTAATAAAGTGTTAAGGCAAAATTCCAGGAAAAGACAAAAAACTGAGAGGGAAACTTAGAATCAGAATTACTGATAACCTATTACCAAGTTTTTTACTTTCCATAGCCACAGAAAACTCAGTAGGGTTTTAGAATTAAACATCATTTTATTGCTTCTCACACTCTCTATATGGCCTATTTCCTATAAAGTCATTCTTTTACTATAAGGAAATGAATTGTTTTTTTCTTTTCTCTTTCTTCTTTTATCTTCCCTTCTCCATTTCCCCATCCAGGAGATGAATTCTTACATGAGGAATTAAATGCACAATTAATGTTAATGTTTCCTTTCTTTTTACATTGCTGAACTTGTTATACAACATGAAAAACCCTAACTTAAGATGAAGTTAGTGTAACTTAGTAAAGTCTAAGTTCTATGTAATTGAATGGCCTTTTCCAGTTTATATTTTTAATGCATTCATGATATTTATATCTCTATCACTATCTACCTATCTATGGCATTAACTTCAATGGAACATAAAATACAAAAGTGTAAAAATATGTTATTTCTTTTCATAATTGCCTCGTTGCCACTCATGTTTCATTTTACCTCAATTCATAAATGTATTTAAGAGGAATTATGGTTCAAAACATACCCAAAGAATTGGTTTCAAATCATATCTCTAGTAATTACTCACTGTGGAACCTTAGGAAAGTCACTTAAACTCCTCGGAACTGTGGATTTGCAAAATTAGGGAGTTGGATATGATGTTCTTTGAGGTTCTTTCCAGCTTTAGTTCTAAGTCCCTATATTCTACAGTGGTCATCCTCCAATAGCTCCTTGTTTTATGCTTCAGTTCATATTTTTAATCAGTGAATCTTCAGTTACCTCTGTATTATACCTTTCAGGGTCTCTTACGTAATTTTGTCACATTCATGTGTTGCTATAGTGGAGGAATCTTCAAGGAGACATTTTGCTCTGCTGAATCAAATGGTTTTTCCAGTCAACAAATTATAAGACAATGTAATAATTAACCATATACTCTTCAGTTATTTGTGTTTTCATACAGATGCAGCCATTCTGCTATAGAATAGCATGTGTTCTTGTTCCCTTTTCATTCCTACCTTTAGGATTCTATCTAATCCTAAATCAGTCAACTCTTTTATTCTTCCCTCATTTACTCTCCATTATACTCCCCTCATAACTTGTACTAAACTATTTTCCCTCTCCTTAAGTCATGTACACAAGTTGCTCTCCACACCAATAACTCTCTCCTAGCAGAGGCCATTCACTACAAGTAACATCTCCTGCCCAATTTCAGTCCTCAAGTCACCTCCACCTAGTCCTCCTATTCTTTATTTCTTTGCTGCAGAATCAAAGACAGATATGTTTTTTCTCCTGTTGGCACATCAATACCTTTTCTTGTGTTATTGATACCATTCTTTTCTGTCTCCTAGAAATTTCCCATTAGAGTATCCCCTTTTCTGTCCTTGGTTTTTAATCTCTCTTCATCCATTGGCTCCTTCCTTGATACCTACAAACATGCCCAGATTTGTTCCATATTTAAAACAGTCTCCTGATTAGTCTTCTTTTAATCACCTCTCTCCTTTCTAATCTATCCATCACAGTGCTGCCAAATTTTTATTTCTAGCACAAAGCTCTTATCATGTCATCCTCATACTGAAGAAGTTTCAGCAATTCCTGTGTGTATATAGTATCTACTGTAAACTCTTTCCCAGCTAATTATATGTTGCTCCAACTAATTGGTTGGAGCTAATTGCTAATTCCAGCCAGAGAAGTCTACATTTTAAGAACATATTGTCCTATACATTTCCTGATTCCCACTCAAAGGTGGGTGCTCCCTTTCTCCATCCAGGGCTCTCTCCTGAGTCTTCATTTTTTCTTGCTTAGTGGTCTCATAATCTCTCAGCAGCTCAACTGTCATCTCTTCCAAACATGAGAAAAATAACATAAAAGACTTCATGAGAAATGTACAACTGGAAAAGCAGATTGGCTGGTCATGTAGCCATGGTCAGTCAGTCAATAACCATTTATTAAGAACCTACTATGTTCCAGGCACAAGACTAAGTGATGTGTATACAAAGAAAACTGCAAAAAGTGCTCTTAAGAAGTTCAGAGTCAAGGAACTGCAAATTGAGGGGATGTCCATCAATTAGGGAATGAGTGGCAGAATAAGTCATTGTATGTGAATGTAATGGAATACTACTGTGCTATAAGAAATAATGAGCAGGTGGAGTTCAGAAAAACATGGGAAGACTTATATGAACTGATGCTGAGTGAGGGGAGCAGAAATCTGAGAACCTTATACACAATTATAGCCACATTGTGAGATGACTAACTTTGATACACTTGACTCTTCTCAGCAATTCAAAGTTCTAAGATAACTGCAAAAGTTTAATGATGGAAAATGCTAACTACATCCAGAGAAAGAATTACAATCTGAGTGCAGATTGAAACATATTATTTGCTCACTCTCTCTCTTTTTTGTTTTGTTTCTTCTTTCTCATGGTTCATTCCATTGGTACAAATCTTCTCTGCAACATGACTAATGTGAAAATATGTTTATTGTGAATGTATATGTAGAGCCTACATCAGATTGTATGCCACCTTGGGAAGAGAGGGGGAGAAAATTTGGAGTTCAAAAGCTTGTGAAACTGAACTTTGTAAACAAAAATAAATGAATACATTTTTAAAAAGAAGTTCAGAGAATGAAAGATAACCAATGTGTAGCTCATGTATTACATGGCTATCTATGAAATGACAAAGGTTCCACATTAGAAGGAATCTATAGACAGAGAATTTATGGAAGCATATGGAAAAGAGCCACACAGTATGAGAAGGTATAGTTAAGATATATTCAATATTGATGAGTTCACAGGTCGATTGAAAATAAATGTCTATACTTTTCTCAAATAAAAATAAGTCATTTGTTATACTCCTGAAAAACAAAATTATGATATTTTAATCATAGTAATAAAATACTTGCATACGAGTTTATAAGAAATGAAAACGATATCTTTATTTCAGGTGTATTCCTTGCCACATAAATTTAAAAAATGAACAGCAGAGCATCATCTTAGGATTTTCTACAGATAATGAATGAAGAAAAGTAGTTTGTCCCCTTTCTCCATTCCCTGTGCTGCTCACAGACATTACAAATGGGTTTTCATGGTCATACATTTTTATCAATAATTACCAAAATTGCTTTTGGTATTTATATCCACTCATTTCACTTCCACCCTTACATTAAAACTCACTAGAGAAATTCAACATAAGTACTTTTTAGGTAATTGGCATTTTATTTCTCCATGCATTTTAATGGCTGAGATAAAACATCAGTTTAAATATGATTATATATGGGATATAATGCAAATGGAAAAAAAATCACAAAATGCGTTTATATTTCAATTTACATAAGTGAGGACTGAAATAAAGGGGATAGAAAGTATTTTTAAATTTATCTGACATCAGCTCAGATTCTTTAAGGTGAAATCTTTCTTTAGGTCTCCCAAACAGATTTTAATTTTAATGAAAAGTTGTATGCCATATTTTTCAAGTGCTTTTCACATAACAATCATAAATGCTTCACAGTCTTTCCAACAGAAAGAAAAAAAAGGGCATAATCCTCCTTCTCCAGAATTAGAAAGCAAGCAGATGCAAAGGTAGTAACAATGCAGTATTGTATGCAAAATGTTACCTCTTAAAGTAACATCCTCACATTAGCAGAGAATATTTTGTTGCCTAAGCCAGGAATAATTCCTAATAGACTAGGTCACGGTATATCTTATATTCACATAAGGCTTTAGTTAAAAACAAAAAAACATTTTCTTCTATGACAGTTCTATAAGTTATATATTGTAAATAGTCTCATCTTCATCTTATTGCTGTGGCAACATGACACAATGGATGGAGAGCTAGCTATGTGACTCTGGGTAAGGCGCCTAACTACTCAGTCTGCTAGGCAAGTCTTAAAGAGACTATAGGCTGCAGAGTTGCTACCTACATTAAAAGGGAAAATTTTCTGATCCAAAAGTTCTTTTTGTCACTTAAATCAAAGATCTAGTCCCTATGCCTACCTTACAATTAGAAACATTGTTAAAGAATTGAGCAAAATCATTCAGCTGATAATTAGCAGATTCATAATTTGAACCCAGGTTATATGATTTTAAGTTCCATCATTTGCAAAAGAGATAAGTGGTATACCTTCCTCACTTCACTTCAATAAGCATTCATGTTTCCTCATATTCCTTTTCACCATCATTCCTGGACAATTACGATGGTGGAATACTTACCTCATTTTGTGGCAAGGTTGATTTCCATAAATCTAGTTTATCAGAATTAACCCATTAGGGGGCAGAGCCAAGATGGCAGCGTAGGAGCAGCAACATATCACAGCTCTCACATAGCCACCCCCAAAATACCCATAAAATATGACTCTAAACTAATTCTAGAACTCCAAAATGCACACAAATATACTTTCCACTAAAGTCAGCTTGGCTATGAGGAACCATATCAGCACTGCGAACCAAAACCAGC
>JAQQSU010008001.1:0-13066 GCA_028627135.1 Pseudochirops cupreus | reverse complement strand
TGAAAAATTCTAAATTGTCTCAGGAAGGCTAAAGACCTGCCTGAGTAAATTGGGAGTGGAGCAATTCCTGCCAAGGTTTAGTGCTGGCAGCTGGTTTGGTGATACTCATTGCAGGTAGGGAGGCAGGCTTGACATAGCTTAACTGCTCCTACCATCCTTGGTTGGGACGCCAACTTAAGAGGACCCCTGGGTCGTTAGTCTTATCTGTTTGTCTTCTTATCTGCCTGTAGGTGTCTCTTTTTGTCTGTCCATCTGTTTCATGTCTCAGTCTTAAGTGTCTCTGTGACAGTCTGTGATTTAGAAGTGGAAGTTCCTTTTTCCCTACCCACTTCATCAAAAGGTTGGGAAAAAGAGGAAGTAAAGAATTAACAGCTTAAAATGAAAGAGTTAATGGAAGGAGAATATTTCAGCCTCCTTGTCCGAGGTCACCATTGTTATGAATTACTCTGAGAACTCAATGAAGCCTTAGAATTAAAAGAGGCTCACAGTAAGAATGAACCTGAGAAGATCTGCCCCCACAGCCAGTTGAAGTCAAAGTCATGAGATTCTATCCTCTGTCAGGACAAAAGACTTCTGGTGGAAAGGAAAATTAAGGGAAATGTTTAACATGTTGCTATTTTAGAGGTATTCTTTCTGCCCTGTTTCTAGATCTCTGCACTTTGTGTTTTGAACTGCATTTCCTGATTGGTAAAAAAAAAAAAAAAACCTCCCTCTACATTCTAAACATCTGGCCAGAGTTTTGAATGCTGAGAGACAGGAAGAGGCAGATTTCCTACCTCACCTAAAAGAGAAAAGTTTTGTGTGTGGGAATGCAGCTGTAAAACAATTGAATTCATTCCAGTCAGTTTTGAAAAGTACCCTCCCCTGCATAACAGCTATATCAAGAGCCCCTTGCAACAGCCCTGCCCCCCCAGGGCACCCTAAAATCAACACCTTTGGGAACACAGATGAACCTCTCCTTTTCCTGGATTCACAACCAGGCTCTGCAGTGTGGGGAGAGGAGAAAAGACTCTATATGTGGTAAGCCCAATTTTCAATTTATGTTCATCTGAAAGTTTATGGATCACCACATCCACCATCTACGTGAGATTCCAGAATGTAATTGATTTCTAGCGATAAGTTGATGGGTTGTGTGACAACAACAAAACTTTATTTCTGTGTAACTTCATGTGGAATTCTAAGGTCATCAGATTGGTAATTAATTGGTTTTTATTTCAAAGTTTCAAACTTGTATCATGTATGTTGCAAGGGAAGCAGTTTCTTTTGTAATGTTTTGGAGTAGTGTACTTTGAAAAATCATATGCTTAACTTGTAAGATTGTTAACTAAGTTATTTGGGCAACTATTTTAATGTTAAAACCTAAAGTTGTAAACTGGTACTGTATGTAGAAAAGGGGAGACTGATAAAAACATTATTCTCAACAGTCCTCCTGCAGGCATGAAAATTGAAAAAGCAGGGGCATCACCACCAGCCCATCCCTAAAGTCCTTCTCAGCTATTCCTTATGTTGTAAAACTGTCAAAAACCCATAGAAACCTCTATTAGGCAAGGTCATTCTGTAGGGGAAAGGAATGATGGTAAACGGAATTCCTTACATTTGTGAGACCTGGTAAATTGTATTGCTCATTGCACCTCCATGACACTAAAGATAAAAAAAAAAACTGGCTTTAAGCTGTGATTAGTGAGACTTGTTTAAGGTAAAAGGCATTTGAGACAACAACTAAATTTTGTTTGGAGTTTCAATTGGGTATAGTTACCTGCATAAATCAGTATCCAGAGAAATGCCACAAGCTACTCAGAGGGGATGTGCTGTGAGCTGGTGGGAGTCTACATTTGGTAACAGCCGAAGGGACAATCCCAGCCTCTGCTGGGGTGGGATCCCATCTAGCCCAAGCTTACCCATGAAATTTGTTTGAAAAGGAATGTTTCCCACCTATTCCTGAGTCTAGCTGTGAGGTGGTACTAATAATGCATGGATGGATATCTGTGACTTTACCTGAATTTAAACAGAGCCAAGGATGTTTTATCCTGTCATATTTGGAATGTCATATGTCCCCTGTTTCTTTTCCTTCTATAGCAAGTTTCTATGATCACAACAAGTAGTCAGTAAAATACATGAACCATTTTGTTTTGTGTTTAACAAATGTAAAGGAAAGCTGAATAATCTGGATAATAGGCTTGATTGGAAATATGAAAAGCAGAAAAATATAAAAAGCAGATAAGACAAATGGGGGTTGGTCCAAGCCCCTCCTTTCTCCAGATAGTTGATATCAGTTTTAGGAGGGTTTTAGTATGTTATAAAAGCGGAAAGATTTGTAACTTGATACTCAAGTTTTGAGGAAAGCAACAGGATCAGATTGATTCTTCTAAGAACTATATATAGTATATAAGATTGTATAAGATTGGCTTTCAAAAGTTTGGATTTTTTATGCAGTTTTGTAACTCTTTATGTAACCTTATTGTAATGTTTGTGCCTAGCCCTGAGTGGCTAGAAAAACTGACCATTTTTATGTACCTTTGGTATTCAATCATGTTTCTGTGAGCCCCTGTCAGGCTGCTGAGTGAACATCTGAGCCAGGGGACCTGAAAAAGAAACCAGGCCTGCACAAGAACTGCTACCTTGACACCCCCCCCCCCCCTTATTGTGGAAAAGAGCAAGCAGGTTTCAGTGATCACCGTTGTGTGACCAAGTTAATGATTCTCATGAGAAAAGAATATAGCCTGTATAGCCAGCCAACTTCTGTAGGTCTACAAAGTTTTTCACTGAAGTATTGCCAAATTAATATAGCTATTCAATGAACTGAGCAAAAGTTAATATTTGCAACTGAGTGTAAAAGATTCAATTTCTGAAGTATTTCCAAAGTGAATAATGATCAGAGGATAGGCAAGCTTTGTGAAACAACAATATATGTCTACTATTCAGTTGTGAGTTTCAAGTCTGGAACCTCCCTTGTTTAAGGCAATAGAGTTATGTTAATGAAGGAAAGTTTATTAGTCTGAGTAATGGATTATGCTAGCCCATGCCCACTCTACTTCTGATCATTTTTCTCCAATCTCTTTTGGCTCTTGTTTGTTTAATCTCTTTGCCAGATTTGTATCTTCTAAGCACAGTGCATTGATGGCTCAGGCTGATTACCATCCACTACCCAAACACCCCTTGGATCTAGCATCTGCCAAGATCCTGACATTGGCCACAGCCCCCACTCCTTGAATGATGGACCCCTGTGAGGCAGGAACAGCTCTATGTCTTTCTCAGCATGAAGCAGCCTGGGACTGAGACCTTTGTACCTTGTCCCCAAATGATTTTGGGTACCATCTGTTTAAGGGGGGATGGGATGCTGGGGTGCCTTTGGCAAAAAGCATGGGTTCCCTTTTATCAAGGGCCCTCAGACCCAGGCCTGACTTTGAATTGTTAGTTCTTTGGAAGAAGCCAAAGTCTTGCCCAGAGTCCACATCCTCTCCATACTCCACCCAGGCCCCAACCAAGAGAAGCCCCCATTTCTCTGAACATCTCCAATGGCTTCCCTTGGGGACTTGACCTACCCTAGCCAGCCACAGGGTGAGGAGGTGGAGGAAGAATCTGGCAACAGATGCTTCCTAGAGGCCCAGCCCTTCACCAGCTTTTCACCTACAGGCCTGATGGGTGTCTTTGGCATCATCACCAAGCTAGCTCTGGAGAGTGTGGGCAGGGGGAGCTATCCCCAGCCAGTCAAATTACCAGCTTTGTTTGCCCTCAAGCAGCAAGATCTCCCTGCACCTCCAAAATCCAACCCTGAGCCGCTGTTCCATCTCCAACAGACAGATAAGAGAGGTGACCCAAACTGGGTCAGGTTCCCAGGTGTTGGAGTGCCTTTGTGACTTTGTTTGTAACATTGTTGTAATTTCAGTCTGTAAAAATCTCCTTGAGTGCCTCCACTCAGACCTGAAATTGGCATTCCCCAGCAAAAATAACTCTGAGGTACGTACAGGCAGCTTGTGTCCTCTCCCCTTCCTATGCTACCATTGAAATTGATAGGAACCAAGGGTCATCAAGCTTCGAGCTCCTGACAATACCTGGATGGCATGTACCACTGGCCTCACTCCCTGCATTCCCATCCACATCTTAGCAGACTCTAACTCCCCTGAAACGTGTATTTTGGTCCATGTCCTACCACAAGTTTTCTTTTACTCTGGGGAGGGGGGCCATGAGCATTTTGGCTTGTCTACCAGAGCAAAAAGGGCCCCCATCCTAGTTCTCCTCCTGGTGAGATTAGGTATTGCTGGATCCACTACTATAGGCACAGCAGCTCTAGTTACAGGGAAGTTTCAGTATGCTGCCTTGAATACCCAGGTGGATCAAAAATAGTAAAGAGAAGCTGCCTGGGGATCAAGGACCAATTGATTTGAATCCCTATTTAATTGGTCACCCTGGCTAACCTTCCTTGTAACAGCAATAGCTGGCCCCCTTATCCTTCTGCTCCTGAGCCTCCTCATTGGCTCTTGCCTTATTAATGTTCTCCTAAACTATGTATGGAAACAGGTCCAGTCTATCAAATTAAGGGTGCTGCATATGCACTATGCATCATGAGTGACTAGGAATCTATTATTTGATTCTTTCCAAAAAAACAAAAGGGAGGAATGAAGTGGCCAGGAACTAGTTAAGTAGAAACTTCATGGACTTAAGATAGGAATCATGAAACTGGCCTAGAATAATTTGCCTATTTTTCATTTGCTTGCTCGGTCATCACACCCTGTGTCCCTCCGCTTACCGTACAAACCACCACCCCCTTGTCTTAGCAACAGCTTGCTTGCACCTGTATAGTAACCTGCTTAGTAGCCAATTGTGTTAGTTAGATACATAAACCTAAAAACTGCATAAAAGGTTCTTCACCCCTGAGCTAGATGCTGCTCTCACCCTTTGAATTGGCATGGAGTAGCCCCAGCTGGTAAATTAAAGCTCCTTAACACTTTTTATTCAGACTCTGTGGTCACTTTAAGACTCATCATTTCAAGTTCATGATAAGAACAATAAACACTGTGACAAAAATGATTATTTTCTCTCTTGTAATGAACTTCACTACTTAAGTTTTTATGTCATTTCTAATTTGGATACAAAGTACAAATTTACATTTCTGGATTTTTATTTTTATAACTATCCAGTTAAGATTTTAGATTCCTGAAAAAAGCATTACTGGAGCAACTAGGGCTAAAATGGATCTACGAAATTATTTGCATAGAGATCATAATTGAACTCCTGGAGGGTGGTGACATTAAGAAATGAGATAGTACAGAGAAAAAATAGAAGGGGATTGAGAACAAAGCTTTGTGGAAATTCTACATTTAGCAAGTATGATATGGATGACCAACCAGCAGAGGAGACAAATAGGAAGAGAACCTGGGAAAAGAAATACCTCCACCACCAAGAGAGAATAGAACACCCAGGAACAGACAATCAACAAAGGTCAAAGATTACAGTGATTTCAAGTAGGGTGGGAATTGAGAAAATTCCATTAGATTTTGCAAATATTATAGCATTGATAATTTTAGAGAGCAAAATTTCAGTTGAACGATGAGAACAAAAGCCAGATTTCACAGAATTTTGAAAAGAGTTAAATGGTGAAGCATGAATGATTTTCTGCACTAATTTAATCACAAAGGGGAGAAAATATGGTGGATGATATATAGTAGGCATAGTAGGATCTTGTGAGGATTTTTATTTCACGGTAGAAGAGACATGGGTTTGTTTGTAGTTAGCAAGGAAGAAATCAATAGATATGGAAAGATTGTGGATAAGAGAAAGAATAATGATGGTAGAGGGGACAGGTGATTGAAAATGACTGCAGGGGATGGTATCAGAGATTTGTATATATGGTTTGGCCTTATTTCTAGACTCTCTTGATTTATTGCTCCCTTTCACATACTTTATTTTTTCAGAAAAGCAAAACTACTACCCTGCCCCAAAAAAACCCTATGTATTCCATCTCCTACCTCCCTGACTTTATACAAGTTATTCCATTCCCCTGGAATATACTTCTTCTGAACTCTGCCTCATAGAATTCTCAATTCCCTTCTAAGTGAAGATTTTTCACTTAATAAATATTCACTCAATGAATAAATAAACAAATAAATTCATACTCTGTCCCTGGGTATAGGAGAAAATTATGTTTTTTCTGTTTAATTAACTGCTTAATTACTTATCTGTTTAATTACTTAGCTTCAAGTGAAATATATCAGTAATCTTATTTTGATATTTCTTATAAAATTAGTAACTATTGAAATAGATATGAAAAAATTCAAACAGGAACAATTTTTTCATTATTTATATATTTAAATGTCTATATCAAAATTGGGTATATAACAATAAAACCGTTTAGTTTGTTTCCACATTATTTTAGGATCTCTTTTTTTATTCTGCTCATTTTTGCATATTTTTTGGTTTCTCCCCTCCCCAAATAGCAGATACTTAAGATGTTTGCAGATATTATGTTCTCTATCATCATTTGCAGCATTCAATTTAGGAAAATGAAAAGTGTTTGACCCAATTTCAGGGCCCCATGCTAATTGAAAAATGTAAAGAACTTTTATGTAGTTGATATAACTATGCATACTAACACTCTAGGTGATTTTTGGAATATGGACAACAAATATAATATATTTTAGAAAGATTTCTACTACAAACAAAAAAGGACCAGCATTTACAGGATTAATTACAACCTTCCAAAAGGTTTTCTTTTTTTGAGATAATTCATTCCCTCAGGGATACAGATAGCCAAAGCTTTAGTAAAGTGGAGTATGAGGGCTGAAAATAAATATTGAAATCATGTACATGCTTCTTATTAATTATAACAAGATTTAAATAATGCAAGGAATAGGAAAACATTTTGAGTGATGGTGCCTAGTATTATACATGTCCACCTATGAAACGCACAGCAAAAGTATCATTGATGAAGAAAATACCTTTAAGCAAATCTATAAAGAGAAGAGTTAAAAGAAGAAACAAAAGCTGAAGAAAATAATTGGGGCTTACCTACCAATTTTATGTCTCCATGGAGAATGGAAGTACCGAGATACCAACTACTATCTCTGATGACCTTAGGTCATCATTTAAAAGGGTCAAGGAGAAGAAAATAAGGAGGTGGGACAAGCATTTATATAGTGCCTGCTTTGTTCCAGGCAAGGACTTACAACCATAATCTTATTTGATCCTCACAACAAAACCACCATCTAGATATTATTTATATCCCCACTTTACAATTGAGGAAATTGAGACAAACAGAATTTTGGTGGCTTCCTCAGGGTCATATATCTTTTAAGTGTCTGAGGCCATATTTTAATTCAAATGTTTCTTATCCAAAGTCTAGCAATCTATCCATCACAACAAAAGCTACCTCTAATAGAAAATTTTTTACCTCCAACTCATGTTTTACTAAAAATTATGTGGAATTTTGTCATTTCCATGATGAAATCCAGCTATTTCTACAACTGTCTGAAAATAATATGACTTAGGGCAATAAGACCTAAGAAATTCAGTGACTGCTTATATGTGTGTAAGAAAGTGAAATCAGATCATCTTCTTTTATGCCATTTGTTTCTCTTTCTATTTAGCCCTGTTTCTATGTCAGAAGTGAAAATCTAGAAAAGGAAAAAGAAAAACTTGAGGTGACCCTATTTTTTTAAAACAACATTCTTTTTAGTTAGTAATGGATAAGACTAATTATAACTTTTCCAAGACAGGATGGAAGCTCTGAGTTGAAAGGAACCTCAGAAGTCACCTAATTAATTTAATAAGTAGGAACACTTCCCACAATATCTGATGAGTACTTATCCTATCTCCAGCACAGGGTAAATGATTACTCCTTTCTTCTTACAGGTAGTACAAACCACTTTTGGACACACTTAATCATTAAAATGATACTGTTATGTTGTCTAGAATGGAGGCCTATACACTTACTTAACTGGCAATAATACTTGACATAGTGAAGGCATCATTGATAGGAGGGATCCTCAAGATATTAAAATAAAAGAATGCCACCTTGGGTGAAGTAATTATAAAAATCATTGCTGATTAGGAGAGAAGAATTCATAAAGACCCTGAACAAAATGGAGAGAAATTCCTTGTTGGAGTATATGAATAAAATAAAGCACCAGTGAGACAGATGACATTTTACTATCAATAGAAAAAATGCTTTTGGATAGAAGGGATGAGTGGAAAAAAAACATACCTTTTGTCTAGGAC
Source organism: Pseudochirops cupreus (assembly GCA_028627135.1). Classification (NCBI taxonomy): domain Eukaryota; kingdom Metazoa; phylum Chordata; class Mammalia; order Diprotodontia; family Pseudocheiridae; genus Pseudochirops; species Pseudochirops cupreus. The sequence continues at coordinate 4,852 of JAQQSU010008001.1, read as the reverse complement.
AAGAAAGAAGAATGGCTATGTAGCTAAGCATATAGCGGTTTGAACACAAGAAAATATTTGATAGAATTATAGCCCAAGAAACAAATCCATGTTTATAGAAATCTCCCTATAGATTTGTGTTGGTTAGCAATACCAAGCTGAAACTATATTGGGGAATACATGGTTCTTTCAGTTTTGCACTGCCCCATGTACAAAAGAGATACTTTTCTCATCCTGGTGCAAGTCATTGAAGGAGCTGTTATTTCCATACTACTGCCTGTCATATATTGTATCATCATCATCATCATCATTTGGTGTTGTCCATGGGTGGGAGGAGGGTTGGGCTGAGAATGGGAATGATTCTTTTGCCCATTTATTTTCTTGTTAGTTATGTTATCATTCTTTTGAAATTAAATACTTTGCATGATCTTACAATAGAGACTGCATTAACTAGACATATGATTGGCATAATTGATTATCCCAAATACTTCACACTGGATCTAGAGGTAGCTAGAGGTTGAGAAAGTACTGCTAATAGAAGGTACTTGAAGGGCAGCAAGTTGGCTCAGTGAATAAAAAAAGAGCCCTGGAGTCAAGAGGACCTGAATTCAAACCCAGACTCAGACACTTGACACACTTGCTAGCCATGTGACTTTGGGCAATTGCCCTCCAAAAAGCAAAAAAAATAAAATTAAAACTATATATATATATATGGTACTTGCAAAAAAATAGAAGAAAGACTAAATAACAAACAATTTTATAGAGGTCTGGTCATATAATAATGCCAGAACTAACAAACTTTTGAATAAACTGAGGTTGGGACTTAAGAAAAAGAACAAGTGTTCCTAATCTTTTTGTATCCTATGTATCTGGTAGTCTAGTGAGGCATACTGTCTCTTCAGAATAATGGTTTGAGATGCATAAAATAAAATAGATAGGATTGGAAAGGAAGCCAATAATATTAGAACACAGTGATAAAATATACGGTTTTTTTCTAAAGTTCACATACCCCAGGTTAAGAATGTATGTCTTAGAGTGGCAAAAAATGTTTTTTACAATCTATATTGGGGTAAAAATGTATATCAAAGAATGGAAAAAATGACTATTATGTATGGATAGAACAATGATAAAAGATGACAGAGGAGAGATCTAATTCATTTTCATATTATATTTAATGAATTTTATAAGAACAATACAAAAATGGATTATTAGGAATTGAAATCTAAGATAAATGAGATATTAAGAGAAGACATAGGTTCTGTTAATAACCTCATATCTCCAGGTCAAGATGAAGTATATAACAGGAAGATTTTGATTACCATGCCATCAAAATATATGATTCCTCTTTATTAGAAATATAATGAAGAATGAGGCAGGGAGTACCACGGCATTAAATAAGGGAAATTATGTCTTTATTTTCATTCAGGGACTCTTGGCTAATAAATTTGTCTTCAATTCTTTAGTAGACTGAAACAATACTATAGTATTTTATTAGTTTTTAAAAAGGGAAGCCTCTAAAACAAATTCTACTTCATCAAGAGGAGATCTTGCTAATATCACTTTTTTTTAGACAAGAGTATTTAATAGGTAACGAGGTGGTATAGTGGAAAGATTGCCAGGCCTGGAGTCATTAAGATTCATCTTGCTGAGTTCCAATCCAGCCATGCACACACACACACACACACACACACACACACACACACACACACACACACACGGCAAGTCACTTAATCCTGTTCACCTCAGTTTTCTTATTTGTAAAATCACCTCTTCCAAGAAAATTGCAAATGGGGTCATTGAGTCAGACATAACTAAAACAATTGAACAACTAAATTAGGATCACTGAATCTCTATAGACATTGTACATCTCAATTTCAGCAAAGAATTTGGCAGTGTTTTTTCATATGATCTTTGTGAGGGGAAAGAAAGAATTTAGATGTCTAGATGATAGTACAATTAAAGGAATTTTGAAATACTTAAATGATTAGACCAAAGAGTAGTCATTAAACCATCAATTTCAACTTGGAGGAAGTTGTCTGGTGGAATAGCCTATGGCTTTGTCTTTGGCCTCATGCTTTTTTTCTCCCCAAAACTGATTAGAATAAAGACATTTATAATAATTCATCAAATTTGTGATGATACAAACTGAGATATAAAACTAACATATTGAATCGGACTTGGGATTCAAAATTTCTCAACATTTTAGAACAATGTCCTCAATCTAATAAAATAAAATTTAATGAGATTAAATACAAAATCACAATAACTTCAAAACACAGAATGTGGCATAGATTGGTATGAATAGATGAATACATTGCTCATGTGAAAAAATTACTCAGAATTTGAATGGGTAGAAACAATAATATAAATTAATAGAATTACATTTTACCCAAAGTAGCTGGTATCATTATATATCACATTAATTGAAACTTTTATTTAAGAATGACAGAAATAATGGCTTTATTGTATTTTCTCCTCGTCAGACCACTAGTCTTGATAACTATATATTCTATTAAATTAAATTTTATAATTCTATTAAATTTTATACCTAATTATACCTGGAAAAATACTTAAAATATGTGAACATATCAATATGCAAAGAATAAAAGGGTATTGTATATGAAGCCATTAATTTCAGTTTTACTAATTTTGTACATTATTTTTATACGTTATTTTATATTAAATTTAATGTTTTAATGAGAAAAATACCTTGCTCAGATCCCACTCTTAATTGTTTTCTTCCATGTATTTCTAATGCTTAATTGATGCTCTTTTCCTTCTTTATAGCCTGTCTGCCATTATCCACCCACTTATCACGTGCAAAAAGAAATTTTCCTTTTTCTAAATGGGTATAATTAAGGAAAACAAATAAAAGTATTTTATATAACAGATTAATAAGTTCATTTTGCACATCTTTGCTAAGAAGTGGACAGAATACTTTATCATTAATCATCTGAAATCATGATTGTCACTTGATTGATGGGAGTTTAGTAGTCTTTACATTTTGTCTTCATTTAAATTATTGTGACCTAATTATGTAATGCTTTCCCGGTTTTACTAATATCACTAAGTATTAGTGAAAAGAAACCTTTCTCAGGTTCTATAGCTGATCCTGTAGAACAGGGTGTAGTATGGAGTACACTCTTGCTTTGCAGCTTGACTTGATAAACCTTAAATTATATTCATTGGCAGGTATGGAATTTCAAGAGAGAAGCTACCATGACACTGCTAAAACTCCAATGTTCTCAGGGATCTAGTGATAATAATACTGCTATTGGTTATTTGATTCTGCCACTTACCACTGTAGCTTCTGAGTTCCCACAAGTATGCGTCCCATTTATTCAAGATCAATCAAATAGCATGATACTAATAAGCTCTAAAATATAATCACTCACTGACAAGGCAAAGGCAAATAACTTCAGAGTTTTTGTTATAAGACAAATGTAGGAATAATAAAAAATGCAGTTTATCCATAAATCTGGGTCACAGTCTCTTACCAATGTACATAGTGTCCAAGCTGCTGGTGAGCTGACACATATTTATAGTAATCTAACAGGAAAGCACATAAATAAGGAAACCCATATGTTCAGGGCATTCATGACTCTGGACTGCAGGCCTTGTAATTCCATCTAAATAGCTTCAGTGTTTTATTCTATACTGTTAGATCTTGATTTTGTCTTTGAACACATGAACTATACTACATATTTTTCTGTCACTTGCAGTTTGATAAGCATATATTTTATGCCCTTATTCAAATCACTGACAAATACAAACAAACAAATATAAAACCAGGTGATCATCAGTGATTCTGTTTCAATAGCTTCTTTTCTCTGTGTTAAATTCAAAGATTTAGTCATTCACTGGGAAAAGGGGGGTGTGGTCTGGTCATTTCATCATTTTTGCATCATGCAATCATTTAGCTTACATATTTAGTCTGTCATTCCAATCTACTATCTATGCATCTATCTATCTATCTAGCTTAGTATTTCACAGGTCTTTGGTAAGAAGTGAATAAAACAATTGGCCTTGAGCATTTTGCAAATCCTAAAGAACAATATAAATCCTAGTTATTATAGTTTATTAAAAACTTATTGTACTCAAATTAATGTGCTAGAAGCTAGTGAAACAGAGATGAACAGTCTCTGCCCTCAAGGATGTTACAATATGAGAAAGATTTCAGGCATGTACACAATTAACTAAGAAACAAGAAGGAAATTTATCATGTTATTGTGGAGGGTCAAAATGAGTCTTATTCGAGCAGAGAAAGATTTTCAGTTTGGGGAATTAAAGAGGAAAACTAAAGAGGAAAAGGCTACCCCCGAATTTAGCCCATTCAATAGCCCATTTCAGGCACTGTTGTTAACTTGTTCTGAGATCCTGGACAAGACCTTTACTTTTTGGAGTCTTAATCCATTAAGACACATTTTACTGGGACCTCTTAGCAAGGTAAAGTTGAAAAATGGTAATTATTCAGATACATTTCTAGTCATTTAAAGTTATGACATCTTTTCCCAAATCATTGCCTTGGTTTTGTCTACACAAGAATGAAAATTACTGGCACTTCACATTAGTGGAGGAATTTTATTTTACCTTGTTCACATGAAACAAAGCAAATTAAAATTTTTAAGTTCATCACAAACTCAAAAAGAAGTGGCATAGTGTCAGTTGTGAGTGGTCATTCTGAAAGCTTTTCCCCCCAGATTTCCTGCTCTATTCATTTCAATTTTGTGATTCAGTAAACTGATTAACATGGTGAATGCATTTCAAAATGGCTTGACTGTAAAAAACAGTTACAGGTTTGTGGCTCTCTGGTTAACTGAGGTAGTATGTGATTAAAATGAATATTTTGTGGGGGCGGAGCCAAGATGGCAGC
>JAQQSU010008000.1:0-13067 GCA_028627135.1 Pseudochirops cupreus | reverse complement strand
TGATCCAAACCAGGAAATCTGTAGTGCTTGGCACATGTTACTTAATAAATATTTTTAATTAATCCATTCTTCCTTTTAAAATAAATTTTATTGATGCATTTTGCTTTTACATCTCATCAATTTTAGATCTCATCAACATTTTTTCAAAGTAAAAGAAAAACCAATTTTTTTTAAGAAGACATTGTATGCAGCACTGTATGCAGATTCTTCCCCTACCAACACTTCTGCAAACTTTTCACATCCCTTCTTTGGGGCTAAGGTTGTTCTTTAAAATTTTGCAACATGTTTGTATTTTTTTATGCTTGTTCTTTCTGGTTATTTTTTGTAGTCTTGTATATCTATGTATTTTTCATATTTGTCAGTTCTTACATTCCAATAATATCTGTACAATAATATGTTAAACCACAATGATTAGGCATCTCTTTGGTTTCTAATTCTTTGATGTCACAATAAGTACCGCTATAAATATTTTTACATATGTGGAGCCTTTCTTTTTGACAGTGACCTCCTTGGGGTATATGCGTAGGAGTGGCATCCCTGGATCAAGGATTGTGAACATCTTAACTAATTTATTTGTATAATTCTAAATTGCTTTCCAGAATGGTCGCAATAACCCATAGCTAATTCTCAGGTATTGATTTAAACTCCCTGCATCTTCTCCTCTCCATTCTTATGCTTATTTTTCTTTTTCTTCTTCCGTGCCTTTTTTCCAAAAAGGATTTCTTTACCTTTATCCATCTAGTAACTCTGTTCTTTTTCAACCCATTAGCCTTTAACTATCTTTCCCACAATCTACATTATAAAGTTATTTTCCAACACTTGAGTCTTCATGAAGTGATTCAATAACTGTTCATTAATGATGAACTTGGACTACCTGTCCAAATATGCATTGAACCAAATGGTTTTCCATATCCTTTCCAACTCAGGAATTTTCTCATCTAATAATCTAAATATTTTCTAAATAGCAACTGGTCTTCAGCAGTCTTCATACAGTAGATGCTTATTAGATATTGTTTGGAATAGAATGAAACAAATTAACTGAATTTTGCCTTTTTGTGGAGAAGGACAGTGTTTTTTGTCTTCCTTGTATCCTCAGGTCTAACATAGTGGATTATATATTGCAAACACTTAATAATGAACTGAATTTAAGAGCAAATGATCTTTGTCAGATTAGAAAGTAAAAAGCACTAAAATTAGAGAACAGACATAGACTTTCTCTGCCTTCCTAAAATACACATCTACCAGGGTTGAAGGTAGAATGTCTTTCTTATCTTCTCTCTAGGTAAGGTCTGTGTGTCAGGTGGGTTGAGCTGGACCTGTTAGCATCACTGATGACATATGCCTTAGAGTTTCTTGGATTTGTCTACCTGAACTGCATAGTCATCTTCATTGTCTGAATGCTTGGTATCAATTAAACTAATATATCTTAAAAGTAGCCAAGATGTATTTTACATTTACTATATTTCCATTTACTGAATAAATATTCCCTATTTTTCAAAGAGATCTCTAGCTATATGGTTTAACTGGTAAAAGTTATCAAAATTGATTATAGCCAACAATCTGCCTAGCAAAATTTAATTCAGTCATGTCAAAATTTTTGCCTTTGAGAAGTTCTTGTTGTTGAGCACAAAGGCATGAACATGATTAAAGAATACCTACAAAGCAATACATCAAAATAATACAATTAATATTGCAAAAATTTTGTAAATAAATGCCATCAGGGTAGAGTCAAGAAACATTCAATGTGCTGAGTTCATTGGCACAGTAAACTGCTTGTTGATGTTTCAATGCTTTCTTCCCAAAATGTGATTATACCCTGTGGCTAGGTTTTTGTCCTTCAGGAAAATAGCAGATACTTAAGAATTCTTTATAGATAACTTCACAAATAATTTACTTTAGAGTGGCTAGGTAGTACAGTGAATAGAGCACTGGCCTTGGAGTCAGGAGGATCTGAGTTCAAATACGGCCTCAGGCACTTAATACTTACTAGTCATGTGACCATGGGCAAGTCACTTAACCCCAATTGCCCTGCCTTTCCCCCTTCCAAAAAGCAAAAGATCAAAAAAAATTTCCTTTAATTTATTTCTGATCACTTTTAAATTACACATTTTCAGAAAGAAAATAAATATAAGTCCTTCAGGGTAGGACTGAACATTTTCTTAATTCCATCCTATCCACTGGATAGGGCTTTGGCTTAAACACCTTCATCAAAAAGAATAACTAATTATTAGGCAGGTCTTTTAGGAACACAATAAAGGAGATTTACTTTTAAAAAATGTGCTCATAAGATTGTTTTCCCCCATAAGGTAATGGATCAAAATAGTTCCCAAGTGCATAATCATAGGCAGTTAGTCTGGAATCAGGAAGATTCATCTTCCTGAGTTGAAATCTGGCTTCAGACACTTGCTAGTTGTGTGGCCTTGGGCAAGTCACTTAACTCTGTTTACCTCAGTCCCTTATCTTCAAAATGAGTTAGAGAAGGAAATGACAAAGCACTCCAGCATTTCTGCCAAGAATCCCAAAATGGGGTCACAAAGTGTCCAAGAAGACTGAAAATAACTGAACAATAAACAGAATCATACCAATGCTTCCATGTGTTACATAACACAGTAATTCTTCAACAGTAATGAAATGTATAGATGTTTTTATATAATGTAAAATTTTTAAAATAAATAATGCTGATGGACAGATGCTATTTAATACACTGAAAAAGACATGGAATTTAGTAACTTCCAAATCACCACAAATTTATTCAGCAAATAGCAAGCATCAATATACCAAGAAGGTATTTTCTACAGTATCAAGAAGCTTAAATTAAGAGAAGTCTAAATGGTTTTTTTACCTTCATAAAAAAAATACATTTAGTTTAAAAAGTGAAAATTTTCTGGGGAAAAAAAGAGCAAATAAATGGTAGACTAAGTATAAAAGCTTAAAGGGCAAGTTGGTTATTTTTGGAGAAATTATAACAATTAAAATACGATTTGCCTTTTTCATCTAACTTTTAAGGCATTTAATACGTGCATATTAAGTCTTTTTCCTAATGATTTATCAGTTTTAAATACTTTGTGGTAATGATTTATATAATTTGAAGTGGTTATTTTCCATACTTCATTACTTTCCCCCAAATGATCATTGATTTGATAATTAGCTGATATTTTAAAGCCTGCAGACATGATGTCCTTGAAAATGTTTTGAATATCTTTTTCTGGGTAAAATATATACATATGTATATACATATATTATAAGGGAAATTAGAGAACACTTATTCATACGGAAATAAAGACCATTCATTTTGTTTTAATTATAACTGTTTGACAAAATATTCCATTGAAGAGATTGATATGTTGCTCCCAAAGCCCATTGGGATAATAGGGGAAAAAACAATGAACTAAGAGTCAGGAGACATGACTTCTTGTCTTGGCTTTGTTATTAACCAGTTGTTAAGGACTGATTCTTGGGACTCTGGACAAGTCATTTCTCCTGTCTGGGCTTGAGTTTCTTCATCTGTAAAAAGATGGAAGTGGAAAAAATTCTTAAAGGCACCTTCAATTCCATACTTTATATAATAGTTCATTTCTTTTGAAATAAACAGATATTGCAGTGTTTGACTATCACAGCATTGAATGAAACTAAGATAACAGTAGGCTTTAAAAAGACCCAATTTCTTCCATTTCTTCTGCTATATCTTTGTCTATAAAGCTGAATTTGAACTCACTTCAGTAGAGTTTCATTTATTTCAATGATTTAATACTTTTGAATATTAAAGGGATCTCTTCCTTATAATACATTTAGCTTCATCAACCCTCTACAAGCATTCATTCACCCAACACATGGTTCATTGACCCTAGAAGGGAAGGGTCATTGCATTCCTTCAAGGGGAAAAGTTTGCAAATATGTGTTCTTTGACCTGAAAAAAAAAATACAACAGCCTGTAATCCTGCGTGAAATTATAACTCCCTAAATAAAGTAAATAGTATGCAAATCTCTTGAGGCCAGAGACTTTCATTTTTTTACCTTTGCATCCCTAAAGCCTAACAAAATTTTGTATATAGGAGGTGAGTTTTAAATGGTTGAGTTGACTATGATTATATTCACAAGATCTGTGCCCACAGAGACTAGGTACTTTACTTGATTAAAATTCAGATGCCTATTCTTCCTATGTATTTTAGAATAGATTTGCATTGGGTTTCTCATGTGGCTATATTTATGTCCACGACTGTTTACTTGTTAGGTATTATTTGAATATATCTTTACATTAATTCTTTTTATGATTAACATGACAGGTCCATGTGTTCCTTCTTGGGAAACAGGACTAATTGGGCAAATTCTATTGTCATCTTCTAAGAAATACAACAGACATCTACAGCTACACTGTACCTTATGTGCACTACCAAAAATCTATTTTTTCAACTTTCTCTATCATGACTGAAAATGAAGACCTTTGATTCCAAGAAAATATTCTATAGAAACTTTCTTCTTGCCCTTTTGAAAAGAATTAAGAATTTTGATTGAATGCTCATGTGGAAGGAACCATTTGCAACAACAACAAATTCCAGATTTATTCACCCAGAGAACAGTTTCCATGCCAGAAAAGGTAGAAAAATAACTCCTAACCCTCACCTTTATTGCATTTTTCTTCCCAGGAACATTTCACTGTTTTCTTTTTATCTTAAAATGACCAAAACAGAACGAAAAATATCTAAGTATATTCATACTGATATCTATTATTAATTTAAGATTAATAATTATAAGCAGTTAACAATTATTTTCCCCCATTAGCAAATAAACTTCTTGGGAGCAAGCATTGTTTCATCCTTTTTTATTTGTAGTCCCAGAGACTAGAACAGTGTTTGATTGATCAATAAAAGGCTTTCAAAATTTAAGATGCTTTAATAACACTTTCAACTCCTCCCTGGCAAAGACCCTACGTGATGCCATAAGCATCTCTTGTTTCAAGACTCCTAGAAAATACTTCAAGGCCTAGATTTTCTGCATTGCTATCATTCCTATACACATATATCACATATTGCATAAATGCCCACATAAATAGTTTATATAGAGATAGCAATTATATATATATGTATATATATACATATATATATACTGTGTATATATTTATATGTATAGATGAATACATGTATTATATATACATACGTGCATTTGTAATGCCATGCACAAGCAGCTTCCCAAGAAGAATGTTACTGTAAACAGCTTTTAAGGTTCTGATTACACAGTATAGTGAACACTCCATTTATTCCTTTATGAATCAAGGCAAACATTCACAACAAATCACAATATAACATTCACAACAGCTTAACATTAGAATGGCCACATAGTTTTCACCAAAGTGGCCACAGTATTTATAATAAAGAACAAAAGAATAATCATCTGGTTTCCCTAAGGGGGAGAAACCCTCCTTACTTAATCATTCAATCATTTCACAATACAAGTCAGTCCTGGCAATCATAAGTTAATTTAATCAGTCTCTTATCCAGATTCACAATTACTAAGTATCATTAATCACTAAATACAATCATTAGAAAATTATACAAACTCTCCACCCCTAGGTCTCTAGTAAATTTCAATTTCATCACAGCATTCAATATCCAAGGAAAGGCCTTTTCTTCATCTTGATTCAGGGTGGCCTCTCAGATTCTCTGGATCCCCTTCCATGGTCCCAGTTACTACCTGAATCCACCAAACAGTCACCTGGATTCAGAGGCAGACAGCTCCCAGGTTCTAGTCCAGTCCTCTGGGCAGTTCTTGTTACACACTGAAGTTTACAGGGTCCAGCACATCTCAAAACCTTCACAACCTCTGTTGCTGGGAACTCAAGGATCAACCAAGACATGAACAAACAAAGCCTTAAACTGGTCATGCTTCTTCAGTCCTCCAGCAGTTCAGTTGGCCCTAGGACCCAGAAGAAATCTCAGCCTTCCAGGCAACAGCAGCCATTTCAACCCTAACCAGATTCCAGTCTCATAGAAAACTCCAACTCAGTTTTCAGTGCAGTAGCAGCCCAGCTCCCAGATGCTGGAACAATTCTGCTTCCTCCACCAAGAGTAAAAATTGTTGATTCTGCCTGACTCTCCTCTGGAGCTCTTCTTAAATGCACAAACACACACATTGGCTTCCTGTCTCAGCCAACCCCTTCCTGTTATGTCAGCAACAGGATACAGAGTTCACACCTTCTATTTCTTTGAAGAGGTACTTAGTCCTTAGTAACTAAGTGCTAAGTACCTGCTAAATTAATTACCATTACAGTATTATATGTGTGTGTATACATATGTAAGCATATACATATATATATATATGAAAGGAAAGAGAAAGGAAAAGTAAAAAGAAGCATTAAAGCCCCTAATATCATTGAGCCCTAAACCCTTAACATGCTATTTTGTTATTCAGTTATTTTTCAGTTGTATCCAATTCTTTGTGACCCCATTTGGGGTTTTCTTGTTCAAGATAATGGAGTAGCTTGCAATCTCCTTCTCCAGCTCATATTACAGATGAGGAACTGAGGCAAACAGGGTTAAGTGATTTCCCCAGGGTCACCTAGCTAGTAAGTATCTAAGGTTGGATTTGAACTCAGGTTTTCCTGACTCCAGGCCCAGCCCTCTGTCCACTGTGCCATCTAGTTGCCCCCATCACACTATAAGTCTACTCTGTTGCTAGTCTGCATAGTCATACCTATAATCTAGAATAAAAATAAATCAAAATGAAGCCTGTACTCATTCCTTGCTAGATACAAAAATTGGAAACTCTTTATATTAATCTTCTCATCTGTTCCTCTCATTCCCTAATACATATTTACCCAGGGGATATGTCTTCCTAGAATGAAGCTATAAATATTCTACTTACTTATGAAGGACATAGTTTAAAATTAATTTATGGAATAATTCAAAAGCACAAAAATCTTATTATTTAACTTCTCTAAGCTCTGATAACAAGATGTTTCCTATATATCTGAGGGGCGGGTATAATTCTGTACCAAATTGGCAGCATTTTATTTTAATGGAATGCAGGATAATTTAATGTATGATTGCAATGGGTTTTCTATCCAATTTAAATAAAACACATAAATCCACCATTTTTCAAAGAATAGTAAATAATTTCACAGTGGTGGAACACACGCAGGGTTATTGGAAACTGTACTGAATATTGGAGAGTCTAGGAATCATCAAATTACCTCATTTAAAATGATAAATGACCAGCTAGTCTCAATAATTATTTTGACTCCAATTATCCTGGATCAAAGGTGGCCTAAATTTGAAAGCTTTCATTTCTCAGTGTGATATTTTCTGTTCCCTTTCTGCAGTATAGTCATAGTGTTAAGAAGTCACATTTCCACAATCTTTATAAAGTATAAAAGGATATGCATATATAGCTTGTCCCCTTGCCTGAACTCCTATAACAATCACTGTCTGTAACATGCATGTAGCACTGAAACTTCCTTCTAAGGTTAAGTAATGTTTTATTTTTCTATATTCTCAGCTAGGAATGCAAACTTCTTAAGCTCAGTGACCATTTTATCCTTTACAATCTTCCTCTATCATGTCTTTTTTTTTATTTGAACTATTGATACCTTTGTATATCACAGTCATTTCTAGATATACTCTCACTCAACCAACCAATAAACAAAGTTTCCACAGCAACAGCAACAACAAAAAAAAACCACTTAAGAAAAACCAATTAACAAATTGAATAATAGCACATGAAACAATAAGCACCCATAATCCCCCTTCTGTCTAAGGAAAAGAAGGAAGGAGCAACATTCCCTCAGCTATTCCCCAGGGTCTAGGTAGGTCGTGACAAGTACAAAGTGCTCAGCTTCATTTTAACATTTCATTTTTGTCACTATACTTATTGCGTATCCTATTTATTCTGCATTAGTTCTTATATTTTTCTTTTTTAAGCCTGAATTCCTCTTATTCATTTTTTTCAGGTAGACTAACAATAATCTATTACATTCATATGCCACAATTAGTTTAGACATCCCTCAAGTGATACACATTTGAATTTTTTGTGCCAATAAAAGTGTTGTTATGCATATTTTATTATGCATGTGACATTTTTTCTTGTCCTTGGCCTCCCTAGTACATATAAGTAAGATCTCCTGGACAAAGTTTATGAACAGTGTAGTAATTTTTTTCAAATAATTCCAACTAGTTTTCCAGTATGATTAGACATCTTCATAGCTCCACCTGTGACTATCTTCCCATAGTCCCTCAAACATCAACTATTTTCATCTTTTAGAAAATTTTCTAACTTTGTGTGTATGATCAGCTATTTCAGTGAGGGTAAAAATTAATTATTTTTCTTATTTAGCATGATTTGAAGCAGTTACATATGACTGCTGATGGCTTATCAATTGTCTTTTGAAATCTGTTCATATCCTTCTGTTACTTGACCACTTTGGCTGGCAAACGGCTCTAATATATATGTATTTGTTTCATATATATCTTGAATATCAGCCTTTAACCAAAGATATTTAATGCAAAGCTTTTTTTTTCCCCTTCAATTGATAGACAGAAATGACTTTGCATGCAGGTAGGTAGAAAATAGCCATTGAGGGGGAAGAGACTGATAGGGATAGTATCATAGAATAATCAAGGTTAGATATGGAATACAAAATGTGGGATTGAGGGATAGACATGCTAGAGAGATTAGGTTTGATAAAGGGGAGAATGAACTCATTCTCTGAAACTGAAGGGAAGGAAGAGAGAATGGGAGAAAAAAACAAAGTTGGTGTGGTTTAGAGTAGAGAAGATGAGAGACTAATAATAATGGTCTTCCCAACAAGATCTCAAGATCATCTGTTGAAAGGGGATGGGGAGTGGAGTTAGAGACTTGAGAGAGAGGAGGTTTGTAATAAACTCAATGAAGTAAAGGATGTGAACAGTATTTAATAAGAAATGAACAAAAGAAATTGCTGTGAAACATTAAAGACCCTGTTAAAATAAAGTCACATCAATCTATAGAGACTATAGTGGCAAGATTCATTACTTCCTTCTACAATGCTGCAAATGCTCAAGAAAAAAAGAGATCTAGGAGGTTTGTGAGAGTAGGGAATTAACAGATAAAGAACAACATAAGTTCTGCAGATCTCCAGCCTCATGTGAGAAGAGTAGCCAGAATATCTTCTGAGCATGCCTTCCATTTCTGTTGTACATGTTATCTAGAGGAAAGAGGTAAGGGGTCAAGGTGGTCAACTTCCACCTATGCTAGCCCAAGACAATTCTTACTTCCTAATGCCAGCCTGATCTTTCAACAGACACACGGAGAATCCAAAGGGCAAAGAGGAACAACCCCCCCTTTGACCTCAGGCTACCTCCTGCTGTTCAGGTCCCTTGAAGGAAGAGAAAGATAACTATCAGAGGGGAGTAGGACTTCCTTTTCCTGCTGCCTGATTTCTTGCATTATCTCCAGCACCCTTTGTAAAGAGAAGCAGCACCTTATACTCAGTGATGAAGTTTCACACCTAGCCATTCTCTACATATCCCAATGGTTCTGAACCCTTATAGGTAATCATTCAAACCCTATTCCCCATCCTCTGTCATTCAATTCCCTTTTCTCATTTCCTTCACCCCTCCCACCCCAAAGTTCCAACCAAATACCCACCATCCCCTTCCACTGTGTCCACAGGAACGCTGTTCCATAGACAACAAACTTCCCTTCATCCTAATTTTTTTCTTCTTTCAATCCTTCTGTCTTCTAGATATTACAGAAATCTGGCTACCCATTAATCACACAGTTTCCTTCATCACCCTTTCCAGTGTAGGCTGTACTATCACTAATTCCCCTGGGTTCACTGATCAAGGTAGGAGAGTTGGACTACTCTATCCTCATTGCCACTCCAGGTACTGTCCCCATCTCTATCACTCAGTAAAGTCCTCTCCTTTGATATTCATACTATTCATCTCTACCATCCAATCAAAATCCTGATAGATATTGTCTAATTGTTGTCCAGGTCATTGCCCTTCCTTCATCAATTAGTTCAGCAGATGGCTCATATTTTTTTCTCTCTCCAATTCCCACCCTTACACTAGGGAACTTCAGTACATATTGATTCTCCCTCAAACACCAAACCACTTACCTGAACCACATTTATAAATCATCAGCAACTATATAAAAGAGTGTTCCAAATAATTTAAAATAAGAAAAAGTCAAACTTACTCAGTCTTGAGGTACCACCTCACACCTACAAGTTCACAAAGATTCTAAAACCTCAAATTTCTCATTTCCTTACTCTTCCACCCTACCTCAGCCACACACAAAGATGGTCATACTTTTAGTCTTACCATCATCCACAAATGTACGTCTTCAACCTTCAAGATTGTTTGTAGTCTTGAACCATAATCTATTGGCTTTCTGCCTCTCCAACTGCTTTCCGTTATAAAATCACATTTTGTCCACATCATGACTTCCAAGGCTTTGACTCTTCAGTTCTCTTCTGGGCTAACTTCCCTTCACTAGGCACTCCCTCCTCTTTTCCCCATCATGACCCCTTGATAAAACAATTAAACTCTATACTGTCCTGTTCTCTTGTGTCCCTAGTCTTCTTTTCACTTCACTAATTATGCCTGTCCAAGCCTCTACCTAGGATTACTCCCATCATCTGCTGTCTTCACTCCTGTATACATGGTGCTGAACAAAGGAGGGGAAAATCCCTTAACCTTTGTTTCAGTCTACTCCAAATTTACATCATACAATTTCAACTCGGCCCTCACTGCTATGAGGCAAACCTACTATAATTCTATCCTCCTTCCACAGTGGATCTTAAAACCTTGTAACCTTTCCTAAAATCTCCTGTGGCTTTTCTTTACCCTGGCATCTCAGCTGAAAATATCCCCTCACGTTTTACAGAAGGGTTATGGTTATTTTCTGTAAGCTCCATCTTCTTCCCTCTTCCTTATCTCATATCACTCCACCTAAACATATCACTTAACCTCTGTCTCACACAGATGCGATTACTCCTCACCAAGGCTAATCCCTCCACCATGCTCAAGCAACCTCCTCCAAGAGATTACTCCTTCTGTTATACCCACTCTGTCAGTTATTTTCAGTTTCTGTCTGTCTAAAAGCTGCTTCCACATAGCTTACAAACATGATCATTTCTCCTATTTTAAAAAAACCCTCACTTTATCTTTCCATTCCCACTCTCATTTGCTCTTTGTGGCTTAACTCCTTGAAAAGGTCATCTATGGGGTGGATAGGTGGCACAGTGAGTAGAGCACCAGCCCTGGAGTCAGGAGGACCTGAGTTCAAATATGACCTCAGACACTTAACACTTGCTAGCTGTGTGACCTTGGACAAGTCACTTAACCCTAATTGCCCTGCCTTCCCCCCTCCAAAAAAAACCCAACACACAAAAAAGAAAAAGAAAAAAAGAGAAAAAAAAAGAAAACGTCATCTATGATAGGTGCCTCCACTTTCTTATTTCTTTTTAATTCCTTATAATTTGGCTTCTTACCTCATTCCATTGAAACTGCTCTCTCTGAAGTTACCTATGATCTCTTAATTGCCAAATCCAATGATCTTTTCACAACCTTCATTCTCCTTGATTCTGCATTCTCTGACACTGTCGACAAACCTCTCTTACTTAATAAGCTCTTCTCTCTAGGTTTTCAAGACACCCCTCTGTTCTGGCTCTCTTCTAATGATCTGACTGTTCCTTCTCAGTCTCCTTTGCTGAATCCTCAACAAAATCTCATACTCTAACAGTAAGTATCACACCAAGTTCTGTCCTGGGCCCTCTTTTCTTCTCCCTCTATACTACTTCACTTGGTGATATCATCATCTCCCATGGATTTAATTACCATCTCTATGCAGATGATCCTCTAATCTACCCATCCTGTCCTAACTTCTCAGTTGACCTCCAATCTCCTATCTCCACCTTTCAGACACCTTGAACCAGATGTTCAGTAGACATCCAAAATTCAACATATCCAAAACCCAACTAATTATCTTCCCTATTACTCTAGAGCAGCGGTTCTCAACCTGTGGGTTATGTTCAATTTGTAACAATGAAAATACATCCTGCATATCAGATATTTACATTACAATTCATAACAACAGCAAAATTACAGTTATGAAGAAGCAATGAAAATAATTTTATGGTTGGGGGTCACCACAACATGAGGAACTATATTAAAGGGTCATGGCATTAGGAAGGTTGAGAACCACTGCTCTAAAGAATAACATCATCCCTCCAATTCCTCAGTCACTAGGTGTCATCCTTTCTTTCACGTACTCAACAGTTCAGTCCACCCAGACTTCTTACTTTACTTATACATAAGCCTCCATCTCCCTTTTCTAGGCCTTTGATTGGTCTATTCCCCAAGTCGGCCTCATTGTTTCCATCAAAACTCAGCTAATGAAGCCCTTTTTTTTTTCTGATTTCCACCACCCCTCCTCATCAAATGATATCAAATGAGATAAAATCTTAAAGCACTTAGTACAACGTCTGGAATACAGTCAACACTTTAAAAAGTTTATTTCTTTCCCTCCTACTTACTTATGCCTTCTGACTATAATTACATTGTATTTATTTAGAACTCATTTTGCATATGTTTATATATGCAGATGCTGTCTCCTCCATTAGAAAGTAAACTCCTTGGGCGGAGCCAAGATGGCAGCATAGCAGCAGCAACATATCGCAGCACTCACATAGCCACCCCAAAATACCCATGAAATAGGACTCTAAACCAATCCTAGAACACCAAAACACACACAAAGATACTTCCCACTAAAGTCAGCTCGGCTACAAGGAACCATATCAGCACTGCGAACCAAAACCAGCCTGGCCTGAAGCCGGGAGCGGCTGGACTGGAGGAGCAGAGGAGCCTCAGGTGAGCGGATTAGCAGCAGCTGCGAGCAGTGTTCAGAATTAGCTCGGTGGAGATTGCAAATCTAGGAGAGTTAAGCAGTCCAGCCAAAAGGCCTCCAGAGCAGAAAAGCAAAAGGCAAAGGTTTTGCACCTGCCTCCACGTTGCAGCTTCCCTCCCACAGCCTGCAGACAGCAGGGGAACTAAGCAATTGTTCTCAGGCCAGTGCTCTTGCGTTGAACG
>JAQQSU010000800.1:0-17557 GCA_028627135.1 Pseudochirops cupreus | reverse complement strand
GTAGCCGAGCTGACTTTAGTGGGAAGTATCTTTGTGTGCGTTTTGGAGTTCCAGGATGGGTTTAGAGTCCTATTTTATGGGTATTTTGGGGTGGCTATGTGAGAGCTGCGATATGTTGCTGCTTCTACGCCGCCATCTTGGCTCCGCCCCCGTAACATGACTTTCTTAAGTCACGAAGGGCATAATTGACAGAGCTTTGTCTTAAACCCAGGCTTTCCAACTCTAAACTCAAAACTCATTCTATTAATCTGCTCTGTTACCCATGCACGTGTGATTCCATTGGTATAGCAATCAATTCCTATTATCTCCTGGAATATAATTCTTGCTAAATTGTATTCTATGAGTATATCAATGTACAAGTGATTTTCCTCTGGTTCTTTTCATGAGCAGGGAGGTGTCATGATGACAGTTGTGGGGCACAGTTATGGAATCCTGGTTCTGGAACCAGGCAGGCTCATTTTCCTGAGTTGAAATCTAAAGTCTGACATTAGCTGTGTGACCTAGACGAGTCACACAACCCTGTTTTCCTCAGTTTCTTCCTCTGTAAAATGATCTAGAGAAGGAAATGACCAAGCAGTCCAGTGTCTCTATCAAGAAAAACCCAAATGGAATTATGAAAAGGTGGATATTCCTGGAATGACTGGAAAACAATGAAAGATGTTATGGTGGTTAGAGGACTGACAATAGAATCGGAATGACTTGAATTCAAACATTCCCTAGCTATGTGACCTAATCCCAATTGGCCTTAGTTTTCTCATTTATGAAATGTACAGATTGGTCTTCAAGTCACTTCAAGCTCTACTGGAATTTTGTACAGATATCCTTATTATTCATACAATCTTAATTTTATGAATGACAGGGATATCTATGGGAAAAAAATAGGACCATTCTTCTTTTGTCTCTATGATAAGCTCACCTTTTTATTTTTTTTATTTCCCCTCTATAACTTATAACATCTTTATGTGACATCTTCACTGAAAATCAACATTGCTAACATCCTGCAGCTAGTTTTCACTCAATACAGAACTTCCTTCCACTCTCCGGGTCACCTGCAATTTGTTTCTGTTTTTGAGTTTGTGATGGTCTATGATTCTCAGTCACAGGGTCTGAGTAGACAGAGCTCAAAGAAGAATTTTTTTTCAGCCAGAGTAAGTTAGAAACAGACCTGAGAAAACCAGCCAGAAATATGTATTGGTCAAGAAAACAATGCATATAAATGTGCCGTCAAATCAACTCTGTAACTCATGATATGAAAACAATATTTGCACACTTGAAATGTGCCTGTGATCTCATCACCTGAGAAGTTTCCTTTAAGAATTCAGATGACAACTAATCTATGTCTGCCCATCCTATACATCTCTGGTCCATCTTCTCCCAGATGGGCTATCCAGTGTTGTGGAGGACTCTTCCACTTTCTCCAAAAGTCTGGAGGGATAGGTGAGATACTCTGGTTCTTCCCTGGTCATCCCTTTCCCTCAGCTCTTTACCGTCAAGTTCATTTCTGTGATGAAAGCTTTTGCCTTTCTTGTTTGAAGTTCCTTGTTGGTTACATGTTGCAGTCTGCCAACATTCACCATATGCATCCCCACTGCCCATTATGTGACAATGATTTCAATTTTCTCTGAGATCCTCACATTCTATATCACATTGCCAAGAAAAAACACAGGTATAATGTTGCATTCACAGATATTGGACTTTGTTTTCAAGGGACATTTAAAGAACTTTTCAATCCTCCAAAGGGAATCTAGCACTTTCTCTTCTGCTCAACACTATCCAACCCATGGTCCATCCCTACTCTCTGTTTCAGACATACAGACAAGCTCTTGGTGATATAATATAAGAAATAATTAAGAAGAATTCAGTTGGGGGTGGAAGAGAGTAGTTACTACAGCAATAGATTCTATGGTGTTGAAGTACTACATGCATCTCTCTCTCTCTCTCTCTCTATGTATATCTATATATACACACACATATACATATATATATACACACACATGCACATACATATGTGTGTGTATTTGTGTCTATATGTGTGAGTTTGTATACATATGTATGTAAATATAGGCATATAAGATACCTCAGCATTGTCTTGGACTCCTCACCCTACTGACTCAACATATCCAAGCAGTTATCAATTATTGTCAGTTGTACCATCAAAATATCCCACATCTAACCTCTTTTCTCTTTCATAGTTATTACTTTAGTTCAAGTCCACATCTCATCTCACCTGGAGTTTGGTGATTGTTATATAATGTTCTCCTGCCTCAGGTCTAGTATAAAATGGAGGTCCTTCTATTTAGCTTTTAAAGCCCTTTGAAAATTGGCTCCAATCTCTCTTCATAGAGATGGCTTCACTGGATATTATCCCTTGTACTGTATGTTCCAACCAAACCGGTCTTCTCTTTGTTCCTTACACATGACACACAATCTCCATGTCTTTGTACTGGACTTCTCCCATGTTTGTGATACACTCCCTCCAAACCTCTAGCTCACAAAGTTCTGAAACTTTTAAGATAGAGTTTGAACACCAATTCCACATGAAGCCATTCCTAATCTCCCCAATTGACAGAGCCCTCCCTTCCAAACTACTTGGCATTTATTTCTTTGCTCTGTGTGTATGTATGTGTGTGCTATACTCATGCTTTATGCCTTTATACTTTATACTTATGCTGTATGCCTTAAAATAATAGCTTAATTTATTTTCTATGCATTGTTATAAATTTATTATAATTAAGAATATTTAAGCTGTATATATAAATAGAACAAAGATGAAGTGAACAAAGGCACTTCTTTTACGTCTTGTCTCACCCATTAATAAGTAAGCTCATTCTGAATAGGAGAAGTTTCCCTCTGTAGTTTCTTTGCACACTGTTTCTCAGGTACTTAGCTGGTTTAGTGGATAGAGCACTAGTCCTGGAGTCTGTAGGAAGTCTGACCTCAGAAACCTACTTATCTGTGTGACCCTGTGCAAGTCACTTAACCTCTGACTCAGTTTCCTCAACTGTAAATAGAGAATAATAATAGGTTGTTGTAAGGACAAATGAGATCACATTGGAAAACACAGTGCCAGACACGTAATAGGCTCTATATAACTGTTAACTACTATTAGTAGTAGGAGGAAGAGTAGTACTTTACTGCTCTTGTTGTTATTGCTTCTTGTATCTTAATGCCAGGCCCTAGTATAATGCCTAGTTCATAGCAAACACTTAGTAAAACCATATTGGTTGGGCTTTCGGTTTAGCATATATAACTGGGGATTGTTGAAAAGGCTGCAGACTTTCTAAAATGTGATTCCCAAATGAATGACATTAGAGAACAAACTTTAGCAATTATCTAGACTACATAGGGTGCTGGGGTCCTATTGCTGATGGCTCAGGAACACCAGACCAAGCAAAGGATGAACAAGCAGTGTTTGTGCTATGGATACTCTGCCTTAGCAGATTCTTCATTTGAAGTTGGGAGAGGCAGTGATCCATCATGGATAAAGAAGTGGCTTGAAGGCCACGGGACTGAGTTTCAAGTCTAACCACATAGTATCTATGTGACCATGGGCAAATCCTTTAACTCCTTGCTCTTTCCATTCCTTCCAAGTCCAAGCTAACACCCCACTTTCTGCAGGAAATCTTTCCTGGATCCCTCTACCCATGCTAATACTGATACCTTGCCTCTGATTATTATCTCCAATTTATCTTGCACATATCTTGGTTTATAACATGATGGCTTTGAGAGCAGGAACTGTCTTTGACCTTTTTGTAGGCCCATTGCTTAGGACAGTGCCTGCCATACAGTAGGCACATAATAATCATACACTGACTCAATGAAAATCCTACCTCAGACAGCTACTAGTTGTGTGATTCATTGTATCACAATCCAGGGGATACACGAAGAGATACAGAGACACTCTCAAAGTCTGTCTGAAGAATTTTGAAATAGATTTTAAGACATGGGAGACCTTTGCACAGCTCTGCCCAGAATGGCGTGCCTGCATCCAAGGAAGCACTGTGCTCTATGAGCAAAGCAGAATTATGGGAGCTGAAAAGAAACATGAGATGTGCAAATTAAGAGACAACTCCATTCCAAATGTTAATACAGACTCTCTGTGCCCAGCCAAGTGGATGCTCTGTGACTTGACCCAACAAAGTGATATCATCTTGGTCCTCTTTGAGTACGAAAGACAACAGCCAAAGCTGTGTGATTGCAGATGCAAACAGGGCCTCTGTTTCTTCATCTTTAAAATAAGGATAGTATTGTTACCCACTTCCCACAGTTGTTTTGTGGAGAAAAGGAGATGATATTTGCAACATAAACCGTGATCCTTAAAATGCTATATAAATGCTACTTCATCATATTATCATTTTATTATCATTTCTGAGATCTTTTGTGTTCGAATTCAGGCTTCCTCACTTTGTATAGGAAACCCTGGCATTTGGGCAGATAAACCTTTTTGTCAGCTATTTCATTTGTGTCTGACTCTTTGTGATCCCAAGTGGGGATTTCTTGGCAAAAATACTGGAATAGTTCGCCCTTACCTTTTCCAGCTTATTTTACAGATGAGGAAACTGAGGCAAGTAGGGTTAAGTGACTTGCCCAGGGTCACACAATTATCTGAGGCCAGACTGTAATTTAGAAAGATGAGTCTTCATGACTCCAGTGGGATCTATCCACTGCATCACCTAGCTTTACTACTAAACAAACTTTTGTAATTAAAAGTTGGCAAATTTTCCACTACAAGATTTTTCCTGTCCATTCACACAATTAACTTTTTTCCCCCCCTAGCCAAAATATGGTGTTTTCAGCATTTGGTCTACTCTCCACCTCCTCACATATACTTTATTCACCCTTGATCCTTGTAACTGGCATGCTGATACAGCATCCATTATGTTCTCAGGCTTTTAAAAATTTGCTGAAGACATTTATTTTGGGCACCACCTCAAGTGAGAGACCAAGGTCAATTAGCTGTCCTGGTCACACCTCTTGGTTTCTCTCTGAGCAGTTGTAAAGGCACAATTGGAAAAGATCCCTTACTAAGCTTGGTGCTCCTCTATAGTCAGAGGTGAAAGCTGTTGAACTGAACTAAGAAAACAGAGCTCGGGAGCCAGTGAACCATCAAATGAGGAGTTTGGTAAGGGCTGGCAGAATGAGAAATATCAAGGATTCACATCTTTGCCTGAATCAAGAATTGGAGCTCATGGTTCATCTCACTTTGGAGCTGTCCTGCAGCACTTACAGCAAAGGCAACAGGAATAGCAATTATCATCCTCATTATGGTGGATCTAGTGCTTCAAAAGCCTAGGATCACAGACTAAGAAAAAGTGGGGACTTCCAAGTCTAGGAGTTCTAAGCCTTTTTATTTCAGGGACCCATACGGCAATCTGTTAAAGCCTAAAGATCCCTTTTCAGGAGACTGCACGCAATTAAACACGTAACATTACAAATGAAACCAATGATATTGAGATAAAGTTATCAAAATAGATTCTAAAAAAATATCTCATTGACCATAAGTTAAGAATCCCTGTACCAATCTAATCTCATTCAACATATGAGGAAATTGAGCCCCAGAGAGATTCCAGATTATGCAGAGAGTAGCTGAGGTGGGACTTGACCTCAGTGATTCTAGACCCCTTGTTCATTCCACTGTGCCTTGTTGCCTCTCTGTTCAACTTAATCCAATTGACCAAGCATGGATTAATTGCCTACAATGTGCAAGGCATTAGGCTATTCTTTTACAATAAACCATGGTCTCCATTCATTGGACACCACTTGGCTTTATAAACATCAAGGAAACCTGTATCAGACAGTTGGCCCCACCAGCCAAAAGTCTTGGCAAGTTGTTTCACCTTGGCATTGTGCTTCATGGGACACAGTTTCTTGGACAAACAATAGTATAGCCTGTATTAATATAATAGCTGAACCAGCCAGCCAGCCTAATGCTGTCAGACCTCAGGGTCAGAATATTAACATTTTCCCAAGAAAAAAGCCTAAAGCTGTTGCTGAATGCCAATGAAGGCATTTATCCAGAGAAAATGCTTTCTCTGATCTATAGGTGCTGATAGCCTGGCCCTTGGTCTCTCTTCCTATTTCCTGATGAGCTTACATCCTCTTGCATCCAGAAAGATGAGATAAGCAAATGGCCCCATGGAGATAAAGTATCGCTTCTTTCCTTAGCCTTTCAACTTGTGCATGTATATCATTTCCCTTAAATGAAGCAGTGTATTTTAACATTACTATATTTCTGAGGAATTTCAGCCCCCTTGCGATAAAGCAGGAGTTTTTAGACTGTATTAAGTCATAGACTTTAAGAGACAAAAGGGGCATCAAGATGACTAGCTTGCTGTTTATAGGAATTTTAGGTACAGGATATATGTGAGTATTAAAGCTTAAACATGCTCAGGGTGGCTAGGTGATGCAGTGAATAGAGTTACTGGCCCTGGAGTCAGGAGGACCTGAGTTCAAATGTGGCCTCAGACACTTGATACACTTACTAGCCAGTGAGACTTTGGCACACTTAACCCCAATTATCCTCCAGAAAGCAAAAACAAACAAACAAACAAAAAGCTTGAAAATGCTGTAGGATAATAGGATACTCCATATAAAGAAATTGAGGAAACAGATATACTGAGTCTTTTTTGTGTACTTTTCACTTTTTATCTTCTGCTTTTCTCTAGAACAGCCCAGTGCAAGTAGAAGTATCCACCAGGATAAATTGGGGCAGAAGCACCAGATTAGACATTTGTACACTCAAAGTTTTTGAAATAGATGTTCAAAGTCAGTATCCTGAAAGTAGACTCTACTAGCTTAGGAGTTGGCACTTGTGAAGTGGTATTCGAGGACCAAGACAGTATATGAACATACATGGTTTTCCTGTATATTTCTAGAAAGGAGATGACACAGACACATTTAAGTTTATAGAAACCACATATTGGGGTATTTTGGCCTTTATTTTCAAAGAGGACCAATGACATTGCAGGTACTGTCTTGACTTGTGTGTGAATTGGTTTTAAATGAAGCAGAATTTCATAAATCAATCAGTTTCATATATAAAGTAAGTAAAATTAATAGAGTAGGGGAGGAAAAAATCTAACAAGTGGAAGGATAAAGAGAGACTCTGGGAGGAAGGAGAACATGAAGTCAGCTTTGATGGAATCTAGGAGTTTTAAGAGATACCACTGAGGAAGGGGTGCATTGCAGGCATGAGAGATAGCTTGTGCACAATTGGAGGGATGAGTTATGGAATATCATCAGTGACCAAAAGCAAGGACAGCTTGGCTGACCTATAGAGTGTGTTCAGAGAAGTAATAATTCTAGAAAACTGAAGTCAAGTTTCTTAACAAATGATCTGATTCTTCAGTTTTCACCTCTGTCATGAAATGCCATCAGGGTAAATTCAGATTGAGCTTCCAACCCTTATTTCCTCATTCCTTAGTCAAGTTAAGAGATGAGGTCAGTGCAAATGAACAAGGGAAACTATTAGAAGTCTATGTGATTCTTGTTTGTCACTAAGAAGTAAAGGCTTTGATAAATAGTCTGCTATTGTATGTGGATAACGAATGAATACTTTCTATCAGAAATGAGGATTTAATGACTGTAGTTTCTGGGACAGATGCTACTGTTATGCTTTTGTGACCTTAAAAACCCATAGAGATGCTGATATAAACCTTATTTCATTTTTTTATTTTTTTGGAAGGGGGAAGGCAGGGCAATTGGGATGAAATGACTTGCCCAAGGTCACATTGATGGTAAATGTTAAGTGTCTGAGGCCCAATTTGAACTGAGGTTCTCCTGACTCCAGGGCCAGTGCTCTATTCACTGCACCATCTAGCCACCCCATTTTGTTTATTTATATTTTAAATATATAAAAGAAGACATCTTTTTAAATATCTCTCTTTAGTCAATCAACCAACAGTATAGTTTGGAACAGTGGTTCTCAACCTGTGGGTCGTGATCCCTTAGGGGGTCAAGCGACCCTTTTACAGGGGTCACAGGGGTAGCCTAAGACCATGGGAAAACACTTATTCCCTCTGGTCTTAGGAACTGAGACACCGCTCCTCTATCCATCTCTAGGAGGGTCTACCCACATGCAGATATGCCCACATACGAGGATTAAAGGTCACGGCACTAGGAAGATTGACAACCACTGATCTGGAAAGATGGAAAATTGAGGTTTACCCAAAGGAAACTGTAGATATGCATGATGTTTGGAAATAAATTAAATCATAATAAATGAAGATTTGGGCAAAAGAAATGGTGAAATGAATGATGATGATGATGATGATGATGATGATGATGTGACTAATTTCCATTCACATAGAAAGTCTTTAAGGTTTGAAAAGCACAACAAGTGTATTTTTAATTGATTTATTTATTTATTTTTAGTTACAAGATTCAGTCCCACAGTTCCTTGAGTTTCAAATTTCCTCCCTTCCCTCTTCTCCCCCCCACCATGGCAGCCTGCAATCCTAAGTGAGCCTTCCAGTAACATCGTGAGGTAGGCAATACAGATATTAGGGACCACATTTTAAAGATGGCGAAATGGAGGCTTAGGTAGTGACCCGGTCCTTGTGATCAGGGATTAAGTCTTTCTTTGCACTTTTATCCCCAGTGCCTAAGCCAGGCACACATATCTACATAATGAATGCTTTCTAGACGTTACTGTCACATCACTAGGGACTAAGACAGGATTTGAACCTGTGTTTCTCCAAACTGAGTGCCTTTATACTCTGGTATGCATCATAAAAAAAACCACTGTTTTATAAGTTAAATGACCCTCTTTCGAATTTTAATTTTGTGATTCCTTAGTTTTTGCATATTGGGTTTTCTTCAATAATTCAAGAAGGCAAAACTGTACTGGTGCAGGCTCTTCTGCTGTACCCTGTCCTTTTATTTACTGACCCCCATGGCTTCCTTTAAGTTCCAACTAAAATCCTACCTTTTAACAGGGGCTTTCCCCAACCCCTCCTAATTTCAGTACCTTCTCTCTGTCAATTACTTTCTGTTTATTCACAGTATAGCTTGCTTGATACGTAGTTATTTGCATATTGTCTCCCTGATTAAATTGTAACTCTTTGAGGGCAGGGACTGTCTTGCCTTTTTTGTATCCTCAGGGCTCAGCACAGTGTTTGGCATGTAAGAAGTGCTTAATATATATTTGTTAATTGATTGATACTTCCTGTAAGCGGTTTCATTTACTAGGTAAACAGTGGCTAGAAAAAAAAATAGTGCTCAGGCCATCCTGGAAATAAGAATCTCCTATTTTAGAATGACTTATCTTTAAACCACTACTGGATCCATGTAAAATGTCTTACAATTTTGGGAGGAATTGCCAGAGTCTTGGTCTAAAAGAATAGTGTGGGACCACTCATACCCCGCCCCCCCTCACAAATTCATATTTATGTAGTTATCATCTCTGTAGGAAATTATGGGCTATGGAAACTGTTTTCATAAAGCAATTTGAAATTATGCAAATAAAATTATTAAGTTGTGTATAGTGTTTGACTAGGGGATTCCACTACTGGGTTTATACCTCAAGTTGGCCACTGAAAAAAAAGAAATCCCTCAAATATATCAAATTATTTATAGCAAAACATTTTGTGTTCACAAACTAATTCAAACAAAATATATGTCCATTGATTGAGTGGTGGCCAAACAAATGAATATAGTAGAATATTAGTAAGAAGTAATAAATAGAATATGATGACTACAGAGAAACATGGAGAAATTTACATCATTTGATGCATAGTAAAGTAAGTAGAGCCATATGTATGTGTGTGTGTGTATAAAATTCAGTTTATATATCAAAAAACAATCACAAAACATTTAAAAAATAATGTTATATGATTACAAGGATACCCCCCCCCCCAAAAAAAGAGTTCTAACTACATAACTAGGCAACTAGGTGGCACAGTAGATAGAACATTGAGTGTGGAGTCAAAAAGATATGAGTTCAAATCCAGCCTAATACACAACCTCCGAGTGCTTCAGTTTTCTCATCTGTACAAGGGGGATAACAAGGACATCTACTGCTCAGAGTTGTTATGGGGATCAAATGAGATAATTATTGCTCAGCACAGTACTCATCATATAGTAAGTCTTATATAAGCATTAGCTATTTTTATTATAACTAAAAAAACCACCTGGCTTTGGAATCCTTCAAAAATTACTTACCTTCTTCTCAATACTCAACAATTCTATAAGACTGTGAATATCATTGAAGATGCTGACCTTCTTTGGCAAAGCGAGTGTCTTTACCCTTTAAATCATAGCATCTGTAGTGGAAACCAGACTGGCATACCCAGGATAGCTGCTAGCACAGGTTCTTAGGAACTTGTTTCACTAGGAAAGATAGCTGTTTAAAGGGTCAACAATTTTTTTTTAATTGCGTTCACTAGAGATGAGTCAGGGAGAAAAGTCTACGGGAAAAGTCAGCACCCTGAACTTCAGAGAAAATACAAGCAGAAAAATAAAGACCAAAGACAGGGTTCTGACTGCCTCAATCAACTATACACTTTATGTACGTCCCTGGATGAGAGAGTCTTTACATGTGAGTAGTTGGGGAGTTTTGAACATATGGACACTCAGAATCTTGATCAGGGAATCATAAGATCCTTCTCATAAGCAAACCCCTAAAATGTGAACTCAGAGCATATATACAATTCTCAGAGTCAGAAGGCATCATAACCCTCTTGACTTAGACCCTAGAAATTGGCAAAAGGTGTTAAAGCCTTTTTATAAGTGAGCCTCCCTTTAGCAACCTTCCCTTAATGTGCTTCCATATGAGGTCTATTAATCGGTGGGGAAGATCTAATATTCCACTAACATTACAGCATCAGTCACTCTTCTCTGCATAGACACAGATATGACCCACATATATATGCCAATTTTCCCACCTATACACACATACATTCCTGCACAAACACAATATTTTAGAGAGTGTTCTATACTTCAATTGAGGACATCTTTTATAACATTAGTACAGAAAAGGAAGGTCTTCTCCCATCAGTATTTATTATTGGTCAGCATTTTTACTTTCACACAATTGGCTGGAAGGTTCAAACAATACATGGTCAGAATATGCTTTTTTTTTAAGCATAAAAGAGTATTTTTTATTAGAACAAAGCATGACCTCAAAGATAATCCTCCTTTAAAGTGTCTACCATGAAGATGTCAAAATTACAAAGGATGCTTTGAAAAGTAAATCAGCAGAATTCAGTAGTTCACTAATAGTTAATAATTGTCTAGAACATGGAGGTATGGTCTCCATCACCAGCCAGTGTTGAGATCAAGACAAAGGGGGCATGCTTTTGGATGAAGAAGTTCTCAAAACACTCTTAGATCATATTATGGTGAACTCATCAAGTCACAAAACAGTAAAGAGTTACTGAAATTAATCTTAGATCATTAAGGAGAGTTTGACTTCACTATGTACCCAGGAGAAAAAAAGAAAATAAAACAAAGCAAGTAGATGAATGTCTCTAGTCCATAGAAAGTGAGACTGGTGACCTTGCACAGTCCTCCCTCACTCAAATCCAAGTCAACTGCAAGTTATGTCATAATTTCCTTGATGCCATGTTCCTCTTTGAAAACGAAGGAGAAACACAACAAACTGTGATGTGTAGCCAATTGAGCATATTTTCCTATTAGTTTATGGTTTATGTATGTGTTTGTATGTGTCTATTTATAAGTAAGATCTTGATGTGTCATTCATATTGTAAAAGAACAAGAAATTGAACTCACAAGTAAGAAACAAAGAATAGGTGACTTGCGTTTGGAAAGCTACTAATAATTTTAAATGAGCCCACGGTTGTCTAAAAAAGATCAATAACAATTCTATTACCACGATGTTTTATGGCTGTGCCACATGGAACAATTCACACTACCATCTTCACATACTGAAGGGACAATTGCCGAAGAATTTCACCATGTCTGTCCCGTCTCCATTTTTGAACTTCTGTGTTTTGGATAACATCTTATTGCCTCCATAAAAGTCTGATTTGAATGTGTTACTCAAGGTATAGAGAGGACCTTTGCTTCTTGAAGATTAGCGTACTTATATTGATTTAAGTCAGAATTCTACATTTAGATTTCCTAGGAAACATACTATATTATCAAACACAAAATATTTTTTCTTTATTAATTCAGAAAACGTATCAGTGTCTATACAATAGCATAGCAAGAGCTAGGAGGCCTATGGGTAAGATTGTAGACTTCAATTCAAGAAGGACTGAATTTGAATGTTGAGTCATCCTCTTACTAACTTATGACTCTTTATGAGCATATTAACTTATTCCAGCTTCAATTTCCAGATCTGTAGAACTAGAATAATGATAATAATATGTACCTCAAAAGTTGTTATGAAAATCAAATGAGGTAAAATATGTAAAATGCTTTGGAAACCTTAAAGTACTATATAAATGTTAACTGTTATTGCTGTTACTTCATTGTCATCATCATCATCACCATCAATTACTTAATTCAATGTTGTTGTACGATCCTGGGATTTCCTGGCTGTTGGTTGATGTTGTTGCTATAGAGCAGAACTACATCAATTCAAAGGAGTCACATACATGATCTGAAATTGGATTTCCTTCATAATTAATGCCAGAAGACGAGCATTCATAGACTGATTTTATGTACATTTTAATTCAGTGCCATAGTATATGTAAAATTCTTTGAAAATCTTTACCTACACCCTACATGCCAGATAATTCTAACGCTATTTCTGTTGAGGCTGCTGTTCAGCAATATTGCCAAGAATGGGCACTATTCAGCTGGAAAACGTCACTCCTCGTCATAGTCGTCACTGTCAAGCTATGAAATGCAAATGAATATTTCACTCCAAATTTTCCCCATTACAGATCTTGATAAATGTCAAAAGCTGATTCTCCTGCATTTTCAAAGAGGATAGAATTTGGGGCCTTTGGAATTTATGGTAGAATATAACTGAAGTAGTGATTTTCAGCACATTTGTCACAAGAAATCATGCAGAAGTTAGGTTAGCCTCCATAATGTTATGAGAAGGGCCTTTCTTTCTTTGTTTTTGTTTTTTTTTTTAATTCTCAAATAACAATGACTTCTAAGGATGGAATCATAAATGTGGGGTGGTGGGCAGGGGTGGGAGGTGTTATGAAAGGAAAGAACCTATAACCCAAATGGACAAGGGCAAGCAGTCAATTCTAGTGAAGGAACTTTGGCATTTCTGTGTCTAATTATCAGGGTTAAAGGCCTCCATGCCAACACAGTAATTATTTATGTGACAGGGATATGCTCCTGATTCAGCCTTTCTAACGCCCGAGGAAATATGACAGAAGAAAAATGAAGATCCTTTCCTTTAAAACCCAATGTGGGTGCTGTCTCCTATGTGAAGCCTTTTCCTGATCCCCACTTCTTCTTATGCTAATCATTACTGCTCTCTTTGATGTTTTTTATTATATTGGATGTGCTTTTTATTTACTTAAATGCCTAATAAAGTCATTCAGGGCAGGCACCCTTTCATTTGTCTGTGAATCTCCAGTACCTAGTTAAAACAGTGCCTTATACACATTAGGCAATTGAATTGTGAAGACTTATTGACTTACTGTTTAAATTAAATTGAAATAAGATATATGGGGTATTGTCATAAACTTCCTTATCTACTTTCACTCTACCATTCCAACATACAATAGACCATTTTGCATATGATACAGAGAGTACTAAAAAAAAAATCTTGTTTTGCTGCTCAATTATGGAATTATTTAGGGAATTGTGGATGTGTTGCCACTGAAAGCTGAATTGGGATAGGTTATTCTACTAGGAAAGAACTTAGCAACAGACTATATATCTATCTCCAAATGATCAGTTTTAAACTGAAGAGGATCATAATGATATTGGGCTGCAATAGAATTTAGGAATCATTGAGTCAAAGGCTCCCCTTACTGCCCTTTTAACAGAGGAAGAAATTCTATCCCAGCCGAGTTAGATGACTGACAAAGTAGCAGGTAATAGCTGGTAGCAAGTATTGGAGAAAGAATTTCACTCCAAGTTCTCTAATTCCAAAGACACAAACAAAACCTAAATTCATCATGTCTACTTCTGCAGGTGATGGAGATAAGATCTGTGGTCAGAATAATGATCAAAACCTTCTACGGCAAAGCCAAAGTGATTTTACTAAAGTGCAGGACTATTACTACCTTATTCAAGCTCCCTAAACCTGTTAGTCATCATCATTACCACCACTACTACTACCACCACCACCACCACCACCATCACCATCATCATCACATCACTACCACCATCATTATGATTAGCATGTATATAGCACCTACTTTGTGCAAAGCACTATACTAAATGCTTTGCTAGTGTACAATAAAGCCGGTTAGGTGACCCACTAAATAGAGTGCCAGACCTGGAGTCAGGAAGACTCATCTTTCTGAGTTCAAATTTGCTCTCAGAAACGTAGTAGTTGTGTCACCCTGAGCAAGTCACTTAACTCTGTTTGCCTCCTTTTCTTTATCTGTAAAATGAGCTGAAGAAGGAAATGACAAAACACTTCAGGGTGTTTGCCACGGAAAACCGAAATGAGGTCACAAAGAGTTAGACACGTTAAAAAATGACTGACAACCAGAATCATATATGAGCTCATATGTTTGTCAGTGTAAAATCTTTACAATCTGACTTCATGATTTCATTCCTGTTTTTTTTTAATATATTCCTCTACCTCACTATATCCTGTAATCATATTGACCTAATTGCCCATGGCACATTACACGCCCCATCCTACATCCAATGCTGGAATCCTCTTCCTCCTTACTTTTACCTCTAAGAATCCCTAGTTTCCATTAAGACTTGGTTCAGTAATTCTGTCTAAAGGAAGCCTTTCCTGGCCCTCCCAGGGACTAGAACTCCCCCTCCAAAGCTGGTTTGTATTGCTTTGTAGAAGATCAGAATGATATTGGGCTTTGATAAAATTTAGGAGTCTATGGATCTATCTATCTATCTATCTATCTGTCTGTCTGTCTATCTATCTACAAGGGAATACACAAATATTATATTTGTGCATTCCATATGTGTGCACGCATGTATGTATATATGTATGTAAATATATATGTGTGTACACATGATACATGCACAAGCAAATACAAGCTAACGTTGGTGGGGAAGTTCTAGCATCTAGAGTGAGGCCCAATTCAAGGTTTTTGTTGTTGTATCACCTAGGATTCAGTCCAGTGCTTGGCACAAAGTAGGTGCTTAAATTCTTGCCAATTATTTGATCAAATACTTAAGATGATTAGTATGTTCCTTAAGTCTTCTTTCTCTCTTCCAGTCTAAACATTCTTAGTTGTTCAACTGAACCCCTGATAACATAATACTAGGGAACTTTCCCATCTTGATCAAATTCCATTGGATGAAATACATGTTATCAAAGTTCCTTTAAATTTTGGTATTTTAAATTCAACCCCAAATTCAATTTATGGCTTAAGCAAAACACAGTAGGACTATTATATCCAAAGTCATGAACACTATGCTATATTCAGCCTCAAAGCATTCAATTGAAATTTTACTTTAGTGCCTTAACGCCTTAGCTTTTTTGGCCACTTTATTGCATTTTTAACTTCCATATCACAGTGCTGATTTGTTTTGAGTTTGTAGACAATTAAAATACTTCCAAGTTCCATCCCCATCTTTTCAAACAAATATTTTCATCACCATAACTTACCAGCTTGGGCTTGTCAAGTTTACTTTTTGGACCCATCAGGATTATAAGCTAAATAGAACATGCCCAAGGGCAGATCCCCAAAGCATTGCACTAGAGCTCTGCTATATCCATTTTTATTTTATTTTATCAGAACTCATGATTTAACTATCCCCTCTCTACTCTTGCTATATTCCATCTACAAATGCTGGACCAAAACAGAATCTATACATCTACATTATAGACTTTATATTTAAGTCAATCAGTTGAGTTTCTTTAACCAACTAATGCATCTTTTCCTAAGGATCCATAACACCCCATGAACAAAGCCCAACCATATGCAGAAAGTAAATGTATGAGACTTCACCATCTGTAGTCGTTTTCCCCCCTCAGCCAAAGTACCAGAAAAATACCACCGCCTTCCTACCTGCTTCAGGTAGCCATTAATCATGCTGGAGCGGTTGTATTCATCTATCCATGGATATCAGTTCAATTTTGGTGCTATAGATAGCTTGATTTAATTTCTACGTCACATGTTTTCACTTATGGAATTTTAGGCTAAATCTCATCCAGGGCTGTGCCGTAAATTTGATACCACCATTTTCCTCCCACAGAGCCAAATGCCTTTTCATAGCCAACAAATGCACAACATGAAGGGGGTGGAGACTCTTTAGATTTTTCTTGTCATTGCATGTGATCAATGTCGGTGGAAATTGATCAAAAGAAAAAAAAAGGCCAAGTAAGCGTATCACAAAGAGTTCAACAAATAAATGATCCTATTGTGAAGAAATGGCGGGTAAACTGGAAACAAAGCATCTTTGTTTTCAAGAAGCAGAAAGGGGTAGAGGGAGACTAGGAACATTTCATTAAGAAGCCAGTCTTAATCTCCACATAATCAAGCATCTTGTTTTACTCCTTGTCATTTGAGCGTTATTTTGCAATACATGACCCCATACAATTAGTTTCTTTCTGAACCTTCTTAAGGCTGTGAGCATTGAATGCAACAAAGGTAGGATTGAATAATTGCAAATGAGAGAACCATATCATTGTAGATTTGGAAGGGGTGCATAAGGGCATCATTTCCAGCCCCCTATCAGTTCTTCAAACTCGCACCACATAAACAATAGCCCCATGTATGCAGAAGTATAACTAGGAATCTTTTTGTGAGTGACAATATGCCAGAGGACAATCTTTTTTTTTTTACCAATCTGTTCTTTTTTTTAAAATTTATTTTAGTTTGCATCATTCATTTCCACAAGATTTTGAGTTACATATTTTCTCCCCGTCTTTCCCCCGCCCACTGCCCCAAAACAGCCATTCCAGTGTGCCCCCCTCCTCCAGTCTATTCTCTCCTATGTCACTTTTTGGTAGGGCAGGATGGATCTCCCAACCACAGTGCCTGTGTATCTCAAGTTCCAGTTGGATGTGGTCAATAATAATAATAATAATAATTGCATATATATATATAGATAGATAGATAGATACACATTCATAACACTTGATTATGGAACTCAAGATTCCAGATTCTCTCTCCTCCTCCCTCACCACCTATCCCCACTGGAAGGACAAGCGATCAAATACAGGCTGAACATGAGAAATTACGCAGAACCTCTCCATAGTGAGCACACTGTGAGAGTCTGATTACATGTCCCTTCTTCCTATCCTGCCCTCCCCATCCACTCCCCACCCTGTCCCTGTCCCTCTACAGATATGTGAACATTCATCAGCCCTCCCCCCCATTCTGCCCTCCCCTCCATCACTCCACCTCTCACCCCCCTTCCCCCTACTCTTCTGTGTGGCAAGATGCCTAGTTTAGAGTTTATGTCATTCCTTCCCTAAGCCAAATTCCATGAGAGTAAGGTTGACTCTTTCCCTTTTGCCTTCCTCTTTTTC
>JAQQSU010000080.1:53429-65836 GCA_028627135.1 Pseudochirops cupreus | reverse complement strand
CAATTGCTTAGTCCCCCTGCTGTCTGCAGGCCACAGGCATGGAAGCTGCAATGCAGAGGCAGATGCAAAACCTCTGCCTTTCGCTTTCCCACCTTGGAGGCATTTTGGCTGGATGCTTCTCTCCCCCAATTTCGCAAGTCCCACTGACCTAGTTCTGAACGCAGCAGCCGCTAATCCACTCACCAGAGAGGGTCCTCTGCTCCTCCTGTCCAGCCGCCCCAGGGCACAGCTGTGGCTTCAGGCCAGGCTGGTTTCGGTTCACAGTGCTGATATGGTTCCTCTTAACCGAGCTGACTTTAGTGGAAAGTATATTTGTGTGCGTTTTGGAGTTCTAGGATTATTTTAGAGTCATATTTTATGGGTATTTTGGGCTGGCTATGTGAGAGCTGTGATATGTTGCTGCTGCTACTCCGCCATCTTGGCTCCGCCCCCCTTGTTAACTGTTAAATGACCGATAGGTCTCATTTTATTCCAGTATAGACCCTGAGCTACCAGTATACAATTAGACCCAGCCCAGAAAACCTGGTTTCACAAAAATGACATTAAAAAAAAACCCAAACACTTTAGGAGGTAATTAGTTTCATATGATCAGGACTGAGTGTAGCAAAGCTGGGGACCAAGGCAAGGAATAGGTGGCAGGAGCTGAGTAGAGAACAGGTCTAGAGGAGGGAGTTCAGGACCTTATCTCAAGGATTCAATTGAGTGTGAAGTTTGTTTCACATGATGTCTGGTTGTGCAAAGTATTCCTTTACTGCCTGGTGTGTTTTCACTGTGTTCTTCCTTGAAATAAAGTCCTCTGACTCTCCCTGATTTTCACCATAATTTCTCTCTGCTGCCCTGGGTCCCCTGTTTAGTGTCTACTGCCTCAGCTGTGCATTTCTCTCATCCTTTTCTGCCTGTGTTTTCTTTCTTATTTTTCTCTCATTCCTTGTATGCTCCTCAACTTTGGTGCTTTCAGGGTTTGTCATTTCATAGCTAAAGCTGTCAGAGTGCTATTTCTTTTCCGTTGGTGAACGGAGCTGCCACATCCAGTTTACAAATAGTCTGTGTTTTTGGTTCTTCTTGATTATTTCTGTAACAGCTCTCTCAGTGGGATCAACTTTTGCTTTTTGGACTTGTATCTGTTCTGGCAAATTGAGTGTGTAGAATACTGCTGTAGTGGATATTCAAGGTTGTACTTATAATTGAATCCAAAGTCAGAGTTCAGTTGACAGTGTGCTTGTGAAGGATAGCACATTGGAATAATTAGAAATTCATCTACTAGTCCACAAGATGCCAGTATTAAGCATTACTTAGCATTTGGGGTTTTTAAATTTCTGTTAGAGTACATAGAGTTCTCCTTAATGTTCTGGAGCAGAGAATGAGAATATGGCCTTAATTGAGTGACTTTTGCTTTGAAGTAGAGCCATGAATCTGAGATATATATATATATATCTATATCTATCTATCTATCTATCTATCTATCTATCTGGAAGATGATATATATATGTGTGTGTGTGTGTGTGTGTGTGTGTATGTATATATGTATATATGTATACATATATAATGTTTTTTATGGTAACAACATGTTAGTATTACTAAAAAGTTCCCAGTGTGTAAGGGTGGGGAACGAATGAGTAAATCAATCAAGTTACTCCATCCCACCTCACTTGGATCAAGTGATACTATGTTAAGTAAGCCTTGATACCTTAAGCAGGTAAGGATACTTCTCTACTGAATCAATCAATTATAATAGGTTTTACTTAAGTTCTGTGGGGGAGGCAAGGATGTTTTATGAGGAAATATTCCTGCATAGGAAATGTTTTGAGATTCTTTGAGGGAACATTGCTACACCTCATGGATCATCTATAAAATCCTTATCCATCTTAAGCCCATAGATTTGAGCAGAGAAAACAGGTGACTCAGTATAGAGTAGGGAGCAGGAACCAGAGCCATCCTGGTCTAGGCAGGAAGCTCACGATGTTATGGTTGAGACATATTGGTGTCAAAGATGCTTTTGAACATGTAGTTGGTTTCACATCATGCCTTATGGTGCAAAGTATGCCTTTACTACTTGGTGTGTCTTCACTGTGCTCTACCTTAAAATAAAGTCCTCTGACTCTCCCTGATTTTCTCCATTGTTTCTCTCTGCTCTCCATGGGTTTTCTTTTTAGTGTTCAATCACTACTTTTCATCCAGGTCATTTCTGTCTGCTGCCTCAGTTGTACATTCCTTTCATCTCTCTTTGTCTGTCTGCCTTTCTTTTTTGCCTGTGTTTGCTTTCAGATTTTCTCCTGCTCTTTGTATGCTCCTCAACTTCCTTGTTAAACCTTTTTTAAAAGAAATTGATTGGGGTGGGGTGGTGACAGATAAGAAGTAAAGTTCTGGGCATTGGTTTTGAACTACTTAATTCTTTCAGTTGGAGGAGAGTTCATTGAATTCAGAGGTCCTGAGGAATTTCCTTCTGCCCATCATCCTCCTACATTATCTGCAGATCAGCTGACTCCTGTGTTGATATCTGAAGCCAATCTGAGTCTTCTTTTGGACTCTAAATTCACCATGCCTAAGGGAGTATCTTGAGAGGACTTTGCTACATTTGAGCCCACTTTCCCCTGGACTCGTATGTAGTTGTGGGAGCATATGTCATAAACTTTTGGAGGGATTCTTTGTGACAACTTAGTAAACACTCATTTCAGAAAACTGACTGATGTCAGCTGATGTCAATCTATAGTGACAGAAGGCATAGTAGTAGGGGCTTTTGAAATACTTAGCATTATAAACACAATTTCCAACTCCAGTAATATTAAGCCTTTGGGGAGATCTCAGTAGCCTCTTTGGTTCCCCAGCTCATCAATGTGACTGAAAGTGGGATAATCATTCTAGAGTGTGCCCTTCACCAGCATGTAACATCTTTTAGTAATATGGTAAACTTCCATCCTATTTCATATGAGTTGATGTTTTACCTTAAACCTTAGAACAGAAAAGAAGGTATTGGACAAATCCTCAGCTTAATTTTTAGTGTTTTTTAAGTTATCACAAAATTGTATCTTATTTATATTACTGGTCCTGTTTGAAGCACTGAAAAAATGCCCATTTTAAAGGCTTCTGGATATTAGTGAGAATAAAATATAAAACTTTAAATGTAAAATCTTGATATCTGAGATATTTAAGTGTTGGAGGTGAGGTCATTTCAAGGGACAAAAATGCATAAGCAACAACATTATTTATGATCTTAAATATGGAAATACTATATGTCACTCATTGATAGTTGGAAATATCTATGATTTCATCATTGTGGGCATTTCTTTCATATCTCAGTGCACAGTCTTTATGAATTGTGACGCAATCAAAATTTGTCACCTGTGGACAATCTTCTGATAATAAACTTCTCTCAACAAGGAACAGAAATGAAATAATGCACTATTCTCCAAGCCTCTACAGCTATATAACATCTGCCCCCCAAACCTAGGGAGTCACTTCTAAATTCATATCGAGGCATTGGAGTAAAATTTTACTGGAACTCATTTACATTTCATTTTTTCTTTTGCTCTTCAAGGAAACAAAATATAAATTATTGTACTTCATATGGACATATAATTGCTTAAAGTACACAATTTGGAAGTTTTGTACAAAGTCATAGCTCCCACATGATAGGGGCCCAAAATTATCATGAATTAATTTATTAATTATATTTTATATATACTTTCTGAACTTAGTGTAGCTGATGAAAATGGCCTTCTGCTCTGACATTGGACATTGTAGATTGAGAGCCGAGTGACTCAAGAGAAAATAGAAAGAATAATAAAATAAAAGTACTATCTGACTTTTATAAAGATTGGGCACACCTACATAAAACAGAGGTACCTGTTTTGTTTTTTGAAAGATTCATGTACCCCAGGTTTAAAGGTGTTTTCTGTATAGAATTTGGGTCAAATTAATGGCATCATTTCTTGTTAAGTGAATTTGATCTCTGACATTCAATTAGTTGCCAATTTAAGTTTGGTAGCAGGATCACTCTGGCTGCTGGCTTCCAGATTTTCTGGTACTTCATTATACCCTGGGACTTCTGACAAATAACTAGGAAAAAAAAAAAGACTCTCCCTAAGAAGCTGAGGCACTGATGTAGACATTAGATAAACTCACTGTAGTAACAAGCTTGAAAAGAAATGCTCTGGAGTATAATCCACAGCAAAGCCTAAAACTCTCTTGCTTTAAGGAATTTCCTGGTGGCCTTAAGGGAGGATATTAATGGAACCCTTTAGGTTTAACCTCGTTAAGAAAAGAAACCGTTATGCAGCCCTTGTTGTTCCTGCTTTAAAGTCAGGAATTTTAAGCAGATTAAAATGAAGGAAAGAGTGGTACTGCATAAAGTTAACATTATACTGTTAATAATGTCCAACTGAATTATTAATTGCTAACAGACTTGCTTTTAAAATCAGCGGAATTAACTACAGAATAAGGAGTCCTTTTTTGCTCCTTATCCTGAGAAATTAAATATAATAAAGCATATAAACATACACTAAAATTTAGAAATGAAGAAAAGACAGCTGTTGAAGACATGTAATATGTTTGTGACTGGTTGCTTTCACAATCTGTACGTGTCTAACTTGTTACTGGAGCCGGAACAAATCAAAATAAATTGTCCATGTTCAAATTGCTGTGGTTGGTCCTCTCTTTAGAACCAATCTGCTCAGGGGATAACATTTGGGACTGGTACCAACTGTAGCTAAATTTCAAAGGTGATGTTCTGCTCTCTCTATTCTGGTGAAAGAGCACTTTGAAACACGGTATATTGGCACTGTGGCATCAGAACTGAAAGGACTCTAAAGCAGAGAGACTGGCAGATGGCATTGTAAGCTAGAGAGACTGCTGGCAGATGGCATGGACTATTTGTGCAACAAAGAAGCTTTTGGCTACAAATGCTCAGCACTGGAAAGAGAATGAAGAAGTCAACTCCCTTAGTGTTTCCAACTTGTGTACAGAAGACATTTTGGCAAACAAGACAATGATAAGAGAATTAATATTTGATTGTCAAAGAAAGAGAAACTCTGAAATGCCTGTTTCCTAACTGCATTGCCTCTAGAAAGAATCATTTAATTGTAGAATTTTAGCATTATCAACCAGAGAGGCAGTTCTGGTATCAAGGAAGGAGTTATTGGACTTGTGTTTTGAAGACGGAAGCTAGAATTGTGCCTCTATCACTTAGTTACTTACTGTTTTTGATCTTGTGTGAATCACCTAACGAAGGCCTCAGTTTCCTCATCTATATAAAAGGGTACCAATAGATGACTTTGTCTTAACAGTCATTTGATAAAAATGTAATCAAGTACCAATATGTGCCAAACAGTCTTCTAGATACTGGAGGGTACAGATACAAAAAAAAAAAATCTCTACTCTTGATTTGTTTCTAATCTATCAAGAGAGAAAACATCTACATGTTTAAGTATAAACAGAATAAATATGTAAGAAATACCAGCTAGATATTATATTTATTAAGTAGCTAGGAGCAAGGACACACAGAATTGGGGCATGGGGAAAGGGTCGAAGTGGAAAGTAATGCTTGAGCTGTGTATTGAAAGAAGAGAAGATTTCAGTTAGTTTGTGGTGAAGAGGGAGGACATTCCAAAATGGTTGATGTCCAGTGCAAAGCCATGGAGACAGGAGTGTGAGGAGCAAAGAAAAGGGTAGTTTTGCTGTACTCTAGAGTGTGGGAGGAACAGTATAATGAGGTGAAAAGATAAATTGGGGACAGGTTAAGAAGGGCTTTAAAAGCAAGATACAGTTCAGATTTGACTGAAGAGGTAATAGGGAGCCACTGGAGTTTATTCAGCAGGGGAATGACAAGGTCAGATCTGTGCTTGGGAAAAAAAAATATATAATAATTTTGCAGCTCTTTGGAAGGTAGTTTGGGGTGAGGAGAGTGAATTAGAGAGACTAATTGAGTAAGGAATAATCACAGTTGCCTAGGCAAGAAGTGAAAAGGACCTGAACCAAGGTAGTGGCTGTGAATAGAAAGAAGGTCTCAGTTGTATGAAATGTGGAAATAGAAATGGTAAGATTTGGCAGCTGTTTGGCATGAGAGAGTATGGGAATGAAGATAACATGGATTTACAGATATGGGATTTTAGATAAACAGTATCTTCTACAGAATAAGCAGGTAGGGGGCACAGTGGAGAGAACACTGGACATAAAGGCAGGAAGACCCAACTTCAAAACTGGCCTCAGACAAGTGCTAACTGTGTGACCCTGGGCAAGTCACTTAGTCATTGTCTGCCTCAGTTTCCTCAAGTGTAAAATGGGGAGAATAATAGTATCTAAATGGTACCTACCTCCTAGGGTGACTGTGAGTATAATTTCTAAAGTGTCTGGTGCATAGTAGAAGCATTTAGATGATAGTTATTATTAATATTATTACAATATAGGGAAGTTTGAAAGAAGGGTAGGTTTTTGGAGAAAGATAAATAAAGATAAACTGATGTAAGATAAGATTGTTTTATGCTATATTCATGACATAATGCATTTTCGTTATCATGACGATGGTGTCTTCCACCTCTCTTGTCATGCTGACTGCACCACTAATTGGCTTTGTTACCTTGGATAATTCACT
This sequence comes from Pseudochirops cupreus, assembly GCA_028627135.1. Taxonomy (NCBI): domain Eukaryota; kingdom Metazoa; phylum Chordata; class Mammalia; order Diprotodontia; family Pseudocheiridae; genus Pseudochirops; species Pseudochirops cupreus. The sequence continues at coordinate 59,250 of JAQQSU010000080.1, read as the reverse complement.
TAACCTTGTGCCTCATTATCATCATCTGCAAAATAAGAAGGTTGAAATAGACGTCCTTCATTTTCTTCTGCCGCCATCTTTCTAGGAGTGTATACTTCTCTGACTTCATACCCTAACACTTTGGCACATTATATTCTTTTAATTCCTTATTTTTCCTCATAAATATGTATTGCATGTCCTTCCCTTTAGAATAGCACACTGATCACTACACTTTTTCTGACTTCATATGATATAGTCAAATATGTTGCCTTTGCAATATCAGGATTAAAAGTGGTTTTGTTTTTCAAGTGTAAAGTGTCCTTCAGTGGTGCTTGGCATGCTAAAATGATGTTTGGTAAGTCAGGTTCGGTTCAGGTGAGCTATAGACTTAGGGATTTTATCAGCAAGGGGAGCCTATAATTGTGTCACTGAGTTACTTTGTAGGTTGCAGTCCTTTACAGATGCATCACCGACCTTTCCTGGAGCTGCTCTGCCCTCCTGTAACAAATTACTGTTTTATTTTGAACTTCAGTGGGGCTACCACAGCTCTGCATTCGTAGGTTTTTAAGGATAGTTCCCTAATAACTCTTATTATGTGTCTCTAGCTGGAGATTGTGTTTTCAGGATGAATTAATTTATGCTACTTATTCCTTATAACTTTTACCTGCACCTAATCCTTGAAAAATATAATATGTAATCTGACAGAGAAAATAAAATGACAACATAGTAGCAACTCTAATAAAAACAGCAAATAGGTAGAAGTATAAAATGACAACTTATAGAAAGTTTTAAACTATATTGTTAGCAAAAGAAAAATATATATGTGCTGAAATAATCATCAGAATACATCCTTACTTATTCAGAGGTAAGACATTTAAGATCTACAACCATCCTGAACACTGTGAACTACTTTTAAGTAAGCAAAAATAACCAAAATAAACAATAAACAAAAACACAGCAAAAATGTTTATGTCCCAAAATTAAATGAGAATCAGGAACATTCAAGGGAGTGGGGCCATAGGTACCTCTGAATCATCAGAATCATTAAAGGTCCTCATCACCTCTCACTTGGGCTGCTCTCCCTGACTCAGATATCTTCCTTATCAGTGCTTAGCACAATTCCTGGTATAGAGTAGGTGCCTGATAAATGCTTCTTTGCTTAACTTCTCTAATATTTCTTCTACACAAGTTGTAAAATCGTTTTCCTAAGTACCCGTTTGGCATTTATACTATTCTTTTTTCAAAATCATTGGTGACTCCTGATTCCCTCTGAGATAAAATGTGAATTCCTTAATTTTTTTGTTTCAGGCCTTTCATAATCTGGTTCCCAGGGACCTTTCCGGCCTTACTTCATAGTGTTCCTTTTCACAGATGTCTAGATTCTGGTCAAATTGAACTGTTCTCTTTTCCCGTACCTTGTCTTTGTCTTACCACAACTTCCACCTTCTCTGCATAACCTTCCTTCCATTATCAATTCTTTTTCTCCTCAGTCATCCTGTTCTTAATTTTGAAGGTATCCATGAATTCTTTAATGTGTGAGGTGTGTATTGGCTTTGAATCCTTCCTTCCTTGCTGCTTCCTCCCTCATCATGCACCTAACTTTAGATGTCCCCACTAAAGTCTTATAGCCTTCTCTTTGAGTCAAGATGCACTTTTGATAAGGGTCTGTTGCTTTGTGTTACTACCACTTCAGTTGGTCTACAATGACTCTTATAAGTCCTGGAAGTAAAATAGAGCAGACGGATATATTTTTGCTAACTGTACGAAAGGATACTCAGAAGACATTCTTGATCTTTTTTCAAAGACCTCTGATTTTGCTACAAACCTTATTGACCATCTCTATGAGTGTCTGTGACTAAACAAAATTCAGCACCTGGTGGTCAAACAGCTGCTGGGGATGTTTGACATTATTTACCTGTATCAGAACCTCAGCCCTCAAAGGCAACATCTGTCACCAGGCTCATGATAAAAGCTTTTCAGCTCTTGGGAAGGACTTCAAGATCTTGTACTCAAATAGCATAGTGTCTGAGTAAAGTCAAGTGTGAAAGCATTTATTAAGTAGCTAACTATATGCCAGGCACTCTGCTAAGAGCAAGGAATATAATAAAGGCAAAAACAATCTCTACCCTTAAAAGAGCTTATAATCTAGTAGGGGAAACAATATGTCCATAACTGCATAGGTGCATAGGATTTGGAGATGATCTCAGGGGAAGGCACTAGGATTAGGAGGAGTGAGGAAAGACTACTTGCAAGAGATTGGATTTTGGCTAATACTTGAAAGACTTGGAAACCAAGAGTGGAGATGAGGAGAAAAGAGGATTTCAGATGTGGGGGACAGCAAGAGACAATAAGTAGGGTTGGGGAAGTGTTGTGGTTACCACAGTGCCTGGCACATAGTAGGCACTTAATGTTTATTGTGATTGTTGAAGAAATAGCAAGGAGGCCAGTGTCACTGGATTACAGAGTATGTAAAATGGAGGAACATATACTAAGAGGAATGGAAAAATAGGAAGCAGCCAGTTTATTAAGGATTTAATGGCCATACATAGTATTTTATATGTGATAGCTCAAAATCATCTCCATATTCCATGAGGAATTGAAATAGTATTATATTTTTAGAAGTTTTGAGTCAGCTAGGTGTTGCAATGGATAGTGCTAGACATGAAGTGAAGAAGACCCAAATTTAAATGCTGCCTCACTCATTACCTTTGTCACCTTGGGCAAGTCATTTAACTTCACTTTGTCTTAGTCTTTCTTCTCTGCAAAACACAGATCAAATACTAAACACAGGGAAAGAACATTTGTACCTTAAAGTACTAGATACATGAAAGCTATAATTATTGAAATATGATAAATTTTCCCATATTGTTACTTTATATGCACATTTGTGAAATTCCATATATTTTTATCATTCATTTCTTTTTTGACATTCTTTACATATCACCTCACTTTCCTAATTTCTTGTTTGTGATGTGTAGTAGCCTGCTCATTTGCACCATGAGTTTTTCACTTGTCCTTAGGATAATCCCAAAATTAAATCCTTTGTACACTGTAAGTTTCTAAAGCTTGCAGCCATTGAGCATCATCAGTTATATTGGTTTTATGAAGATAAACCTTTTTTTCTAGAAGAAGTTTGGTGTCAAAAAAAGAGGCTTTTGATTTCCCAAAGGCATTCCAGTCTACTCACTCTGTCTCCATGCTTTTCTGGGCCTATCTTTTCAGTGTTTGTCCAAGATAAATATGTTGATGGACAAGCTTTTGACATATATGTGTCCTTATAGGAAGAGATCTTTTAAGCTGGCCTTTTGCTATCCAAATTAAATGCTTTCAAAAATAGTAAATAAACAACGAATACAGTGAGATCATGTGTTATCTGTATCTCTCAGTCAATTGTATGCTGGTAAGGATGTCCCTACTTTGGAATATCATTGCTAAAACCTGCCTGTTTCTAATCTCGCATCAAAGATGCCCTCCATACATGCTGTTGTTATCTGGTGGGAAAAGTCATCTCTTTTGGAAGGCTTAGTCTTTCTCCACCCAAAAATCTATCTAGCTTTATACTCTCCTCCTAGAGGTCATTTCTCTTCTTCCCTGCCCTTTCTCTGGAACCCACTATTTATGGAATCTTTTATGCCTGAAAGGCAGTGTGGTGTTGTGGATAATTCAGTGATTTTTGGAACCAAGAAGAACTGAGTTTGAATCTTGTGTCACATACAGAAAGACTCTGTGACTTGTGGCAAGTGATTTAACCTCTTTGAGCCTGTTTCCTCATCTGTAAAATGGGAATAACAATAGCACCAACCTCACAAGATAGAATGAGAGACTGTATGTAAAATACTTTGTAAACCTTAAATTACGATTTACCAAGAATACATTAAACACAGTTCTAGGAGTTACAGATCTAAATTCATGGAATTAAATGATTGCTGCTTTCAAGGAGCTTACATACTAAATATGAGCTGTTATTACTAAATATCCATTTGTAACTCTTCCCTCAACTATTTTTTCTCCAGACCCTTAAGAATTTCTCGTAATCCTTGCCTTGCTTCCTTTACCTTCAGATAATTTCTTTTTTTTGTAATAAACTTTTGTTTATTTTTAGTTTACATCATTCATTTCCATGAGATTTTAAGTTACAAATTTTCTCTCCATCTTCCCCCTACCCAGCACCCCAAAACTGTGATCCTGTTGTGTACCCCCTCCCCCAATCTGCTCTCTGCTATGTCCTCCTCCATCACCCCTCTGACTTTCCGGTAGGGCAGGATGAATCTCCCTGTTCCAGTGCCTGTATATTTTAAGTCCCAGTTGAATGTAGTTAATAATAATAGTAATAATACAAAAATATATATTTTAACATTTGATTATAGACCTTTAAGTTCTAGATTCTTTCCCTTCCTTCCTCATCACCTGCCCCCACCAGAAGGGCAAGCAATGCAATACAGGCTTTACATGTGTAGTTACGCAGAACGTCTCTACAATGGACATATTGTAAAACACTGACTATATTTCCCTCCTTCCTATTCTGCCCCCAACTTGTTCTATTCTCTACTTTGTCCCTGTCCCTTTACAGAAGTGTGTGCTTCTAACAACCTTTCTGCCCACCCTGCCCTCCCCTCCATCATCCCCCCTCTCGTTCCCATCTCCCCTACTCCTGTAGGGGAAGATACCCAATTTAAAGTGTATGCCATTCCTTCCCTAAGCCAAATTCAATGAGAGTAAGGTTGACCCATTCCCTTTTGCCTTCCCATTCTTCCCCTCCATTGTAACAGTTATCCCTTGCCTCTTCAGAATTAGATGATTAATCCCATTTGGTCTCTCCCTGTCTCCTTTCCTTCTATTCCTCTCCCATCTCTCAATTTCACCTTTTAAAATATCATCCCTTCCTATTAAGTTGATCCTGTGCCCTCTATGTACACATATATACATACTCACATATGTATTCATATACATATGTATACCCTCCTATATAGACATATATGTATGTATACATACATACATACATACACACACACACATGCACATTTATATTCCCTTCACCTATCCTCATACTGAGAAAAGTTTCATCAGTTACAATTATCGTTTTTCCATGTTGGCATGTAAATAATTCAGCTTTGATAAGTTCCTTATGATTTCTTTTCCATGTTTACCTTCTAATGCTTCTTGTATTTGAGTGTCAAATTTTCTTTTCAGTTCTGTTTTTTTCAGCAAGAATGTTTGAAAGGCCTCCACCTCACTGAATGACCATATTTTCCCCTGGAACATTATACTCAGTTTTGCTGGGTAGGTGATTCTTGGTTTTAATCCTAGCTCCCTTGATCTCTGGAATATCATATTCCAGGCCCTTTGATCCCTTAATGTAGAAGCTGCCAGATCCTGAGTTATCCTGATTGTGTTTCCACAGTATTCAAATTGTTTCTTCTTGGAAGCTTGTAATATTTGCTCCTTGATCTGGGGACTCCGAACCTGGCTATAACATCCCTGGGAGTTTTCCTTTGGGGATCTTTTTCAAGATGTGATCGGTGAATTTTTTCAAGTTGTATTTTGCCCTCTGGTTCTAAAATATCAGGGCAATTTTCCTTGAGAATTTCTTGAAGGATGCTTTCTAAGTTCTTTTTTTGATCATGGCTTTCAGGTAGTCCAATAATTTTTAAATTGTCTCTCCTGGATCTCTTTTCCAGATCAGTGGTTTTTTCAAGGAAATATTTCACATTGCCTTCTATTTTTTCGTTTGTTTGGATCTGTTTAATAGTATCTTGATTTCTCATGAAGTCATTTGCTTCCATTTGCTCCACTCTAATTCTGAAGGAATTATTTTCTTCAGAAAGCTTTTGAGATTCTTTTT